>RJWM01004855.1:0-97222 GCA_004363535.1 Dasyprocta punctata
AAAAATGTTGATCTGTGGCTTCACCTCTGGGCTTTGATCAACAGTGTTTGGATGAAGTCTGTTAACACCTTCAGGTGATTCTCAGTACAGTGGTTGGTAGACATACTATAAAAACAGCCTAGGTTCTGATTACCTAAATTCATTGGGAGAATAAACAAGATCATCTGTATTCCATCACCACAAATATTAATGAAAATGTTAAATAACTTTATCTTAAGGTCAGCATCTTGAGACACTCCCCACTTTTGCAATTTATATTGGGTTTTCCACGTAGCACCTTATGCTGCATAATCATAGACGTAGGCCCTATTTTCCTTTTTACCAATTGCATGTACATATGTACCAATATGATATTTGATCTCAATAAAGATAGCTATAAAAGTGCAAAACCTTTTATGTTTAAGGGATTTTGTGGCCACAAACTTCATGATGTCTTAATTGCCCCTGGAACAGCAGACCTAACAGCTGATGTGGACTTCAGTTATTTGCGCAGAATGGCACAAGGAAAAGTAGCTTCTCTGGGTCCAATAGAACAACAAATGTTTTTAAAAAATATGGGAATTGATGTCCGGTTGAAGGTAATGGTTTATTTCACTGTCATTAAATATTTTAATTTCACAGTATTTCAAAAAATATGAATAGTCTGGTTAGGTAGAGCCTTGGTGCTTTAGTCTTTTTCAGTCATACAGGATTTTGGGTAACCAGACAGCTGGAGGGTGACACAGCCTGGTAACTTTCAGGAGAGGTAGAATAAAGGCTTCCCAATAGTGTCCCTGTTCATTAAAAAAAAAAAAAAAGGTTCACGGGTATGAAGGTTATTAATGTGCTTCCAAGGATACTTAAATTTACAGAGCACACTGGGGATATTCATTAATAATGCAGAACCATAGGTTTGGGTTACATCAAACTACATTTTTAATAACTATCCTATGACCCTTGGGCAGGTAACAGAATTCACATTTTAAGCAGTGGTGTATTGGAATATATGAGAGTCATTATTAGTGTTGTATCTACCCACACATTCTTTCTTATTCTTGCTAAGAAATGTTTTCTTTTCAGGTTCTTTTAGATAAATCGGATGAGCCATCAATGAGGCAGCAGTTACTTCAGGGGTATGATATGTTAATGAACCCTCAGAAGATGGGAGAAAGATTCAACTTCTTTGCCTTGCTACCTCATCAGAGACTTCATGGTAGAAGTCATCACATGAATGCACGCCAGTCAAAGCCCTCTGCATCACCTGTGGCTGGGTTTGCTGAACTCGCTTGGCAGTGATATTTTGGCTTTAAGTTTTTATCCTTCAGTCTGCCTAAGAAATCAAAATAAAGGGAACACATTTCATATATTAAAGGTAATAAAAGTCCTAAAGTATTTTATCTCTTCACAGTCGATAAAAATAGCCCATGTTACGTATAATAAAATCACAGAACTTTTAGGGTTGGATCTCTTGGTACAAATATGTTTTCAGTTTACTTAACTGCTACTGAGAAATGGAGTTTCCTTTTAATAAAGCTAGTTGTATTTTTATTTTACTTTGTTTTTAAAAGTACATATGAGTACTGACTGGTTTAATAATATTTTAAAAGAGGATGTCAAACAGGGTATCTGACACAGAAGATCTTACTAAGTGAAAAAAGTAGAACACCAAAGTTTCTACAGTTAACTATTCTATTTTTGCTGAAGGTTATATTTACATACTTATAAGTAATTTCATAGGCACTAATAAAAATTTACAGTTATAATTCCTCCAAACTTTCATTTCAAGAAATGAGCCCCTCAGATAATCACCTCAAATTTGGTATGTAATTAGAATAAGGTTGCATTAAAATATACCATTAGTTTAATCTATAAATACTGTTTTCAAAATAGTTCTGTTACCAAGGCTTAGGAAAATAACACAAACAAGATTTTCCTTGGATCCCTCTATTAGAAGTGGGACAAGATTTTCATGTTAAAAGTATGGTGTTACAGAAATACATTTTATTATCAAGCTTTTTGAGAATATTTACAAAAAGTGGCATGTAACAAAAAATATAAAAATGTACTGAACAGTGTCATTATAGACTACTTTGTACATTATCAAATGTTTCTAGCAAACAATTATTTCTTATACAAACAATTTGATTTCAAGACATTTTGTTATACAGTATCTGGAGTAATTATTCAACTCCAAATTATTTGACAGTGCCTTTAAAAATTTTTTTTTAAAAACTTCTTAGGCATTCAACAAAGAGTGCAATTAATTTCATGGCTTGTAAAGTTTACATAAGTATAGCAAATGAATTGAACATAATTCCAGTTAATTTTCACCATATGCGGTAAAACCATGGTAGGTTGCCTAGTGACTCAAAAGTTTTCCCATTTTGTGTATGTTGATATGAAGACATAATCTGGAGAAATATTGGGGTGTCATTGTCCATCACAGGGAAAATCCATTTATAAAAAAGATTCTCAAAATTAATTTGGTTATATCTTTGCACCTGCTACGTGAGGACCTATTATGAAATGTGTGGAATGTCTCCTAGAGACATGCAGTGTAGCATAATGGCCAGGAGGGTTCATACTAACTGTGTGAACCTCAGCATCTAATCTCCTGTGCCTCAATTTCTTTATCTCTAAGATTCATAATGTACTTCCAATGTGACTGCTGTGAGGATAAATTAAAACATACTTAAAAATTTAAAACACAGAGGCACTGCATGTTTCTGTTATTCTTTTAAAGACAGTCTTAGTCCTAGATGAATAGCTTCAGGGACCTCTAAAGAGATTCTTAATCTGTTCACATGCATGATCACACTTTTCCTTTGTTCTCCCAAATTCTTTTATATTTTTAAAATTATTAAATACATTCATATATGTCTCATTTCTATGACCTCACTTTGAAGCATTTCACATAAGGGATACTCAACCTGTATTAGTAAATATTTTTAAAATAGTTTGATGCTGGAGCTGATATATAAAAAGTTCTTATTAATTTGCTATATTGATAATATAGTTCAACTCTTATAAGCTGTTTCATGTCTACCTCTATCCACTCCCCCAAATGGCTTTTAAAATTAAACAATTTTAAAACATTCCAGATATTGTAAAGCCCTCCAATAGGCTAAGGGAAAAGAAAGACATACTTTACTACATAGTGACAGCAGAATTAGCTGGCCTTTCATTGGCCTTTCTTTTAATATATATTTTCCCTCAAATTATTCAACCCTAGGTAAAAATAAATTATGTAATTGAAGTTTAGATATGCACCCATTGAGTGTCAGGATACAGTGTGGTATCTGGATGCTGTCAAGTGGGAGCATGTATGCTCAGCACAGTTGCAGCTGAGCTATGAGAAGGCACACATAACCACCCAGCACTGAGGGACAGTTCCTATAGTACTCTTGTTTGTAATACCAATCATCACCAATTTTAGTAGCTATTACAGTATACTCACAAAGATGATAATTTAAGTTTTTATGCTGTAGAGACCATATTAAGAGTTGGAGTTCCAAAAAAGATTAGAAATAACTGTTTTAGAGTCTTGACTGACATAAAAAGTGAAACAGTCCAGTGCTCCTCTCATATGTATCTAGGAAAAACTTAAATATCTTGGCGGTCAGTTAGACAAATCATTTAAAAGTACTTTTGTAAATCATATACTGTTAGCCTCACAGTTAATGCTAAATGCAATAACTGGATGCTAGCTTGCCTTTTTAAAAAAGTGTGTATTATTAGGAAAGGGAAGATAAATTAAATGGCATTATTGTACTTAAAAGGGAAAGATTAAGAAAAAATACAAAACCAGTTATTGCTTGTGCTACAAGAATTTATAAAAAGCTTCTTTTTGATTCCTTTGTGTTTTTACTATTCAGTGTCACTTCTTGTACCTACTCATGAACTACAGTATTGGTGTCACCAGTGCCTTATCGTGTTTCCTCATGTCTTTGCATCCTTGCAGATGACAACCTACAAGGAACAAGTTACGCAGCAAAATATTAGTCCATAAAATGAAACTCTTACTGAAGTTAGTTCACTGATAATTAAGGATCTTCTTCCATGTCATCCGGATTGGGAGCCATAATGAAGTGCTTTGGGTACACCAGGTTGTGTGTGTATGCATGGATCTCCCAGCGAGCATCATCACTTTCATGTGTAATGTAACGTTCTCCGATGCGAGTTTCAAATTCTCTAAGGTCAAGCCATGTCTGATAGTCCTAGGAAAAAAATGTAATGAGTATGAACTAAAAAATAAAACACTGGCAGCCTTTTTGCTTTGCACACTATTAATAATTGATAACTCCCACTGATAAGTTTTTGCTACACAAGTTCTAATACTTTAAGTTAGCAATGTTGAAGATAAACACTTTTCCAAATCTCCTATCTCTAATAAATGAAAGTAGTTCCTAATAAATGAAATTTAAAAAAGTTTCAGGCCAGGCGTGATGGCACATTGCCTGTAATCCCAGCACTTGAGAGGCTGAGGCAGGAATAACAGTGAGTTTGAGGCCAGCCTTGGCTACATAGTGAGTTGAAGGCCAGCCTGAACTGCTTAGTGAGACCCTGTCTCAACAAACAAAACAAAACACAACACGAGACAACACAAAAAGTTTCAGGGTTCTAAGGGAGTTAATAATCACTAAAACATTTTGTTCTATACTGTTGGGAGTCCCAAACCCAAACTGTAGTTAATTCTACCCCTCATTCCCTTTAAAATAGTTCTAAGGCTTTTCTCCTTACTCTGAAACACTGAGTTTCTTGTGTTGGCTTTTAAAACTTACTAGTACATGTGTGCCATACTTAATGACTACTTTCACTGTGGGTATCTGGTACATGTGCATGACACATTTTAATTTTTATATGTCCCTTTGCCTCCCACCCCCTCCTACTTCCCTGTATCTCCTGGTCTTCTTCCCACTGCAAAAGATCTATCACCTTGTTTTCTTTTGTCTGTCCTTTATTTTGCTTTTTATACTCTGAATGTCCTGTATGAGTATTAAACTTATGCATTTGGTTTATTTCAGTTAACACGTTTCTGAATTGTATTCATTTTGACAAATCTATGTAAGGACTTTCAGTGGAACCAAGCTAGTTTAGACTGTGTATGGGGTGGGGTCTTTTCAATACAAAAGCAAACCTTTCAGTGGACATTTAAATTAAAATATAGTTTACAAAACTGTATATCCTGTTAATCTTACAAAAAAAGTGAAATTAATATACAGAGCATAAAGAAGACTAAGGCAGTGCTTTCAGTTCATGGGAGTAACTGATTGCCTATCAATGCTGATTTGAATGGTACACCATACAACTTCTGGAGCTGTGGCCATACAGATTAATGAACTGCATATA
Organism: Dasyprocta punctata; assembly: GCA_004363535.1. Lineage (NCBI taxonomy): Eukaryota > Metazoa > Chordata > Mammalia > Rodentia > Dasyproctidae > Dasyprocta > Dasyprocta punctata. The sequence goes on from RJWM01004855.1 coordinate 5,329, forward strand.
TGAGGATCACCAGAGATTTTTTTACCTGTAGCCAGGGATGGCTAAGAGATTTGTCAACACTGTAACGTTTCCTCATCTTCACTTGAAGCAGGTTGTTTATCAAATCAATTGCTAAAGGAAAACACAAAATCAGACACATAAATTTGGGTGTGTAAAGTACCCCAAACCTGTGACTCTGCCCACAGGTTATCTACTTCATAGAAATGCAACATTGAGGAAATTCTGCCTCTCAAGTTCGTGGACTTTTCAACATGTAAAGTGGTCCATAAATGTTTGCTGAATTAAGTATACCTGTGAAGCTTTCATTTCATTAAGAAGGTTGTATAGACTACAGATTCAAAATACAAACTTTGAAGCCAGACTACTGGGCTAACACATACCGTATCATTCTTACTGGTGATGCAATGTGTGATCAGTTACTAAACTACCACGTACCTTGGTTTTGTCATCTGCAAAACTGGACTTGTTGAGAAGATAAAATCAACTTTAATATATAGAAAGAATTTAGAACAGTCCTTAGCATTTAAGTGCTATATATTAACTGCTATTCTTTCAAAATGAGTAAAACAGACTGATGATGGGCTTGTTTATCTCTTCCAATGATACCATGTTGCTCTCTATTCCCAGGGTAGTGTGAAAGAGCAGCCAAAGCCACTGTCTTGCATCTACAGATATGATGGGCCTGAGGTGCTAACTTACTACCAGAAGTTTACACGCCACAGGTTTTAATAAATAGGTTGAGGGTGTTTTAGTGTAAATGGTGAGATCTTGCCATACATTTTTAGTTACTTATTTGGATAAATGGATCAAGTGCAAAACCAAGGCAACTGTAAAAGTACATATTGACAATAGTCCTGCATAATGTATATTAGAAGCATGGATATGACAGTCTAAGCCTATGATAGTGAACAGTTTAGTGATTGAGTGCCCAAGCTGCAACCCCAAACCCACTTATTTGTTCAAAGTGTCAACACTGCAATTAAATTAAACCTGAATACTGAGGTTTTAGTTTAGAAAAATCAACTTGTACACTTGGCTTGTATGCTGACACTGTTGTGTGTTACTGCTGGGGCACATGGGCCTTAGGTTTGCCACCACTGGCCTAGGCCCACAAATAAGCCAAATGAAAGACATACCACACTGATTCTATTTCTCTTCTATTATATACCATCAAATAAGCAAGGATCTTCCGTGAGTACTTTAATTATGAATTTCACTGTGTTCAAATATGAAATCTGTTGCTCCTTAAACTGTGGCTCACTGTTTGCATTATTTCAGGTGTTTATTTTTTAGTTTTTTGAGATGGTGTCTCACTATGTAGTTCAGGCTGCCTTGAACTCACTATGTAGCCCAGGCTGGCCTTGAACTTGCTGTGATCCTCCTGCCTCAGCCTCCCAAGTGCTGGGATTATAGGCGTGTGCCACCATGCCCAGCCCAGGTGCTTATATAAAATGCATATTCCTGAGTTATTCCAACTGGTCAATCTGAATCTGAGGGATATGCTGACACTTTTTCTTCTAAAGTGATTCTGTAGAAGAGGTATATACTATACTGTCCTTACAACTCTGAAATAACTTTGGTAACATTAAAAAAAAAAAGCTTCCCATGAACTTGAATCTGTTTTGATCAAATTTCTCTCAATTTAATGGGGGTATTTATCAGTCCTTATAATTACACCTAGTACTTTGTGGAGTAGGGGCGTATACCTGTTCCAAAAGTTGGCTAAATCCAGGTGGGAATATTTCCCAACACAACTTCTATTAAGTTCTAGGGCACTGTTAAATCATGTTTTAAGTGGAACACTCCATTAGTGACAGCAGACTAAAAAGCAACAGCCAATTCATTCTTGATGGGTATAGAGCCAGGGGTTACAAACTCAAAAGCCTTTCCAGGCAGGGAAAACAAATGTATGAAACTTCACAATATAGGTCCACATGAGGACTGAAAATGAAATGAACTGTCTATTGAATATAAAGCTCCTTCTATGCATAGAGAACTTAAACTACAAGTCTCTATTTAAAGAGCTTATAATCTTGTTCTGAAGACAAGAACTATCAAAACAATAATTAAGAAAAGTCCTAATGAGCTTAAGTAATCTCACAGTTTAGAGGAGGGGCAGTTAGGGAGAACTTCACAGTGATTCACAAATTAAGGCACCCTAGGATTACAGTGATAGTGAGGAATGCAACATGATTTTAGGGAAGCCAAATTGGGCGTGGTGGTATACACTCATAATCCTAGCATTCTGGGAGGCTGAGACAGGAGGACCACAGGTTTGACCCCAGCCTGGCCAACTTAACAAGACTGTCAAAAAAGAAAGGGCTGGGGATGTAACTCAGTATGAAGGCGCTGGGTAACAATCTTCAGTACTGTGGGATGTATGTGTCTGTGTGTTTGGGAATGGGTTAAGATGAAAGTAGTGCTTCCTGAAGATAATTTGGCAGTGGTGATTGGGAAGAAACAGTAATGAGACTCAACGCAGTGGTGGTGAACCGATGGCATGCGTGCCACAGTGGGCTCTATCACTGAAACTTTTTGAAGTTTGACATCTTTGGAATGGATACGACAATTAAAAAGGTATGTTAATAGTTTCAGAATGAGGCTGCTTGGGCATGGATTACTATTAAGCCTGGGAATTACAAAGAAAATAGTGCAAAAGATAGAGTGCTCAGAAACTGGTAACCGGAAATCGGATTAGACAGGCTGAGATCACAAAGATTTTTAGACTAACGGGGCACAGAGTCAAAGTTAATTTATTTTTTTACCTTCACTAGAAATTTCTCTCCATGGATTTGGTGGGTACATAAATGCAGCATTTTGGATTTGGTCATTGATATCTTCATCCTCATTGAATGGAAATGTGCCACTGAGGCTCACATAGACAATGACTCCCACTGACCACATATCTAGAGAACGGTTGTAACCTTTGCTCCTGAGAACCTCAGGGGCCAAGTACGCTGGAGTTCCTACCACTGATCTTCGGAATGACTTCTCACCAATAATGCGTGCGAATCCAAAGTCACACAGCTTCACCTGGAAATAAAGGGTGACGTTAATTTTATACGTGTAACTATATATCAAGTAGGCCTCTCAATATATCGGATCATTTCAATACACTTGCCAATTGTGCTGACTATTAATACTAAGCAATTGTAGAGAACGAACCTGAAATACCCTTTTTCCAAAAGGTGGATATATTGATAGCTACGTGAAACTAATGCAGTATAAAAAGCTCTCTTAATATTTACTTCAATAAAACCTTTGTATTCTAGAATATAAAAACTTCTGTATTCCAGAATGTCAACTACCAGACTGGCATTTCAAGGGTTCAATTGTTTTTTTAAAGAAATAGAAGATGGTGATCTTTTATCATCTGTCTAGTAAGGAGATCACTTTCCTCCCAAGGACACTGCATATTGAGACTGCTAAAAGGAGTAAGAGGGTTTTCTATTTCTGTGGGGCAAATTATTGCCAGTTAAATGTTAAAATTTGAAAAAAGTTGTGAAGGTAGCCACAGTCCCTACTATGTCCTCCTCCATCTTTTTGTAGAGGTTCAGATTTTGGTGATTAATGACTGCATTTACGCTGAACAAGCAAATGCTAAGGACTTTCCTGAAGAAATGCTCTGACTCACAGAATGCTTTAGAAAAAGCATTAAGTTCACAGAAAAGGGATCGGACCTCTAGAAAAAGTACAAGTAAATCAATGGAGTTCAAAAAAGTAGAAGTGCTATTTCCAGGATATAGACTCTGACATGATTTTATGAAAGATATTTGCTCTGTGTCAGTACTGAACTTGTTGCTTCTCTATTAGAATATTTAAAGAGTAGGAGCACAGACCCTGAAGAAATATTCTTTCTCTCTTATTAAATGCCAGGCTTTAGATAACATCTTGATAGAGATGATTTAGCATTATGGCACCTGAATAAAGAAGTACAGTCAAAGCTAGTACTTCAGGAAAGAAGATTATCAAGTAAATAACATTTTTTCCCCCTTTGCTCCTAATGGGAACAATGTGGATCACAAAAAGTAGAAATCAAGAAGTTGGGATTCTAGCTTTAGCCACAGGGTGTACATCCTTTGCCTATTCTATTTTGAAGATCAAACAAGATAATGTATAGAACCAGTTTATTTAAAACATTGCACCAACTATTAGGGGACCTTTTCAAACCTCACAATGATAAGGAATCACTTTAGTCACACAAGTTTTAACAACATGATTATTTTAAAAGCCAAAGATTTTAAAAAATGAACGATTTTAAGAAATACATCGTTTGCATCAGGTGTGAAGGCACAGCATCGATAATCCCAGCTACTTGAAGCAGATCCCAAGTTTGAGGCCAGCCTGGGCAACATGGACCCATCTCAAAATAAAATATAAAAAAGGCTGGGAATGTAGCCCAGTGATAACAACACTCCTGGGTTTGATAACTGGTGCTGAAAAAACAAGCAAAACAAAAAACAGTATAGTTGTTTCAAAATTGAGTTTAGATTTATTTAGCAGGTTATGAAATAAAATTAGCTGATCAAGATTAGCATGATTTTATGTTTTTTATTTTTTTGGTAAGGGGAATTGAAGCCATGGCCTTGTGTAACAGCATGGTTTTAAAAAATGAAAACTGAATTAAAAAAATCAGAGTACACCACACATACTCCACATACTGTCACACGAGTGTGAGCATTCCTGGTGATGGGAAATGCAATTCCTATGTTTCTGGTGAAAATGTTTGTAGTACCCTAAAGAAAACATGATTTGAGTATCTATCTCAGTTAAGTCTTTTATCTTCCATTTCAGATAACATTATCCAGTTTGTTTTAATTTATGAGGAATTTATCCTGAGCACCAAGTACTATAAGGCTGATTGTTCCTACTGCATTCCCAACCCATGGGAAGAAGTGAATTACAAGTGTAAAAAGTTATTCACTGATATCTAGTTAAGTCTGGAAAAGTCTTAATGAACATAAACAATATGATCAATAAAAATTTCATCTTAGTTAATCCTCACTGCTAGTTACAGACAAAATTTTCTGTAAGATGAGATGTACTTTAAACCTTAGAACAATGCCTTTTATCGTGTGGGCACTTTGTAAATGTTGCAGATACATAAAATGATTCTTCTGAAGATTCTGGAGAATATCTCACCTGAGGAAATGGCTCTGCTGATGCAAGCAGCACATTTTCTGGCTTTAAATCACAGTGCACAATGTTCTTAAAATGTAGATTCCTCAAAGCAACAAGTATCTGCAATTAAAGAACAAAAAAATTTTTTTCGAATGTCTGGAAAACCAATTAAACCCCAGTGTTACTCTTTTTTTTTTGTTTTTTTGCGGCACCGGGGATCAAACTCACAACGTCGTGCCTGCCAGACAGGCGCTTAAGCCGCTGAGCCAAAACTCCCGGCCCTAGTTTTTTGAGGCAGGGTCGCACTATGTAGCTCAGGCCAGCCTTGTGCTTGCGTTGTAGCCCAAGCCGGCCTCGAACTCACAACGCTCCTCCTACCTCAGCCTCCCAAGTGCTGGGATTAAAGGCGTGCACCACCACGCCCGGCTCCCAGTGTTACTCTTTGAAAGGGGTAATAATGTGAAAACTCCTTATGAAGGTTTAGCTACAAATGTTATTTTGTTCTTCAAGGTTAATAGTTCCCACAATCTCTTAATATGTAAAAGCACTGCTATTTAATTCTCTTAGTTTTTAATTATTCTCTAGTTTCAGAAGAGCTAAGGTACCTGTGTGACCATAAACTTAGTAATTCGTTCTGGAAGCCGACTTTTCTCACTAGACAGAATCATTTCCAACATATCTCCATGTAGTTTTTCCATTACTACAAAGACGCGTTCTGGCGTTTCAAACATACATTCCAGGTTTACAATCCCAGGGTGGTGCAGATTCTGGAGAAGTTGTAGGACAGTTAAATGACCAATTTAAGTAGAGAAACAGTTTTAATACAGATAGCTAGCAATGCTATAATCAACTGTATGAAATACATGGTACTGAAAAGAAAAAGTTTAGAAAAATAATCTGAAAACAAATGAAAAAGACAATCAATAAAAAAAGGATAACAGATACGGATTTTCCAAGTTGTGCACTGACTGAAAAATGGATGCACTGAGGGGCAAGAATGTCCTCCTTTCCATTTTTCTGTCCTTCTTTTCCATTTTTTCTGTATATGTGATCATCTAAGATGCTTTTATATTTTTCTTTACTTTTCTTTGCTTAAACTGACTTTTTAAAAAAATTTTTTTACATCCCTCACAATAATTCAGAGAACCAGCATCTGGATTTAGTGTATTCTTTTCCTTTATTAATTTCATTTTTACTTTCATTAATCTCTTTCTCTTAAGTTTATTTTTTGTTCATTCTTTTTAACTTTGAGTTGCATTTTTAAAGTCATTTATTTTTATTCTTTCCTGCTTGATATTTGAGGTGATAAATCTTTCTCTGAAATGATATCCAAAGGCTCTAATATTTATGGCATACATATACATACACATACATATATATACACATATAGACACACAGAATTTTCATGTTTTTTTTTTTTTTTTCTTGGTCATTTTCAGACAGGGTCTCACTATGCAGTTCAGGCTGGCCATGTGCTATGTAGCTAGCCCAGGCGGGTCTTGAACTCGCAACAATCCTCCTGCCTCAGCCTCCTGAGTGCTGGGATTACAGGTGTGTGCCAGCATTCCCGGCTTTCATGATTATTTTCTAAATATTCTAACTTTTGATTTTGCTCTGATTTAAGAATTAAGATAATTTTAAGTTTTTAGTGCCAGCTTTTTTTTTTCTAATTTTGTAACTGACATTTGCTTTTATTATGTTAAGATCAAAGAATACTATTTATACTGCTTTTTGAGTTAGTGGGGGGGTGTCTTAGAATGCAGAGTTCTGTATACAGTGTATACAGTGTTTAGGTAAATCTTACTCACACTATTTAGCCCCTGAACTTAATTTTGTCTGTGCCATCTGTTATGGACTACTAATAAGCTTATGTGTTTCTTCTCATGCCTTCTCTCACTTTCCTTTATAAATGCTGATGCTACTATTTGTTACAGTGTGATTTACAGTCTTCTGTTGGTAAAATGCCGTTCTTCATTTCTTGTTTTCCCTCTCTTGTCTGATCATCACCTTCTTGGCTTTCTGTTGTTTAGGAAAGGAATGTACGGACGCCATCACAGTTCCGTAGATTTCAGACTTAACAAAACAACTTTCACTGTGGCCCTTCCTCTTGCATGTAGCTGAAATTCATCCACTGTTTTTGTAAAGTATTCTATGTAAGTATGAACTCTTCTATTTTTATTAAAGGTAAAGTATATTCTTTTTATCATTATTCTTAAGGTTTTGGTATGATTTCCAAGAAGAGAAGGAGAAAATCCTAAATCTATACCACAATGTTCAAACAGGAAAGTGTCTAAGTTTCTGATATATCCCCATATGAATAGTTAGCTATGAGAATGCTGTATCTTCTCCCACTACTCTACTGTCTTCTTCAGACAACAGCAAAAGAAACACTATATTACTACATATCTCACAAACAAAAGCCATTCTTCCCTGTCCTACAACGTGTTTCCCAGATGGAATTGTATTATTAATCTATGCAAGTTATAAATCTTTTCTATATATAACCATAAGTACACACATATATAATACACATTACTTTTTCAAAATTACACAAATAGAATCACTGTACATTTTTTCATTTAATAATACGTTGTAGATAATTTCACACATAAACACGTCATTGAATGAGTATTTGTCATGTGCCTAGTACTGTGCAGGCAATCTTGACTCATTAATAAATAAAACTGACAAAGTTCTGTCTCATGGAGCTTATTAATTCTAGTAAAGTGACACAGACAACAGGAAATAAGTTAGTAAATCACTTAGAATGGAATTGGTAAGTGTAATGGAGAAAAGCATTCCCAGCAAAGGGAACAGCTCATACAAAGCCACTGAGCCAGAAGCATGTCTGGCATGTTTGAGAAACAGAAAGTCAATGTGGTTATCATTTGAAAAAAGAGACTGAATTTGTTGAGTGTAGTGTCTATAGTGGGACCTTTTAAGAGAGATTTTTGTTTTTCCAACAATCTGCTGGAAAAACTGGCTCTGCACATGCCAAAGATTAAAGTTGGACCCATATCTTTCACCATGCACTAAACTAAATTCGGAATGGACTAAAGATCTAAATATTAAAACAGAAACAATAAATCTACTGGAAGATAGAGTAGGTAAAAGTCTTTAAGACACAGGTGTAGGCAAAGACTTTATGAACAAAACCCCAATGGCACAGAAACTATCACAAAGAATCAACAAGTGGGGCATCATCTTATTAAAAAGCTTTTGGACAATAAGAGAAACCACCAACAGAGTGAACAGACAACCCACAATGTGGGAGAAAATGTCTGCCAGCTGTCCCTCAGACAAAGGATTACTATCGAGAACATATAAAGAACTCAAAAAAATCAGTCCTCCCAAATTTAAAGACCCAATCCAAAAATAGGCAGCAAATAAATATATGAAAAAATGTTGAACATCACTGGTCATTCGAGAGATGCAAATTTAAAACAACACTGAGATTCCACCTCATCCCGGAAAGAATGGCTATTAGTAAGGACTCAACCAATAACAAATGCTGGAGGGGATGTGGGGAAAAAGGAACCCTTTCTCCACTACTGGTGGGAGTGCAGACTGGTGCAACCACTATGGAAATCAGTGTGGAGATTCCTCAAAAAACTAGGATTGGAATCAGTGTGGAGACTCCTCAAAAAACTAGGATTGGAGATTCCATTTGGCCCAGTTATTCCTCTTCTGGATCTCTTCCCAGAAGAATTAAAAACATACCACAGTGATGTATGTGCACCATGTTTTTAGCAGCACAATTTGTAATAGCTAGATCTTGGAAACAACCTAAATGCCCATCAACTGAGGAATGGATAAAAAAGATGTGGAATTTTTATACAATGGAGTACTACTCAGTCATAAATAAGGATAAACTTGAGACTTCCATAGGTTGCAACTTTAGTCCATACTCATGAATGAAATAAATCAGACAAGCATGTGTAAACATCATATTGTCTCACTACATTGAGAAGCTGAAAGAAACTATATACACAAAAGATAGTTATACTACTGATTTCTCTGAGCTCACTGAAAAGAAAGGTTTGTGCTAGTATTGTTCAGATGATTAAATGCAGATGTGTTGTACTCTGAGTAACTGATTTGAAGATAACAATACGCTATGTATATACCATTGTTACCTCCAACCACTGTTAGAAATTTTGTTGTACATTTTCTCTTTAAAACAAAACAAATAAAATAAAAAGCAAAGGGGAAAAAACCCCTGAAAACAAAATGGAAAACAAAAAAACAAAAAAAACAAAAAACAATAATCACAAGTGTCCAAAAGTGGCATATGCTCATTTCTGTTAAACTGATAGAATACAGAGTCTACCAGCAAGTGTTCAAAGGAATACGCTAGATGTTTCAGGGTAAACTGTAAGATTACTTTTAAATCAGTGATTCTATTGTATGTCCCCCCTCCTTGCTCATGAAAGGCCACAGCTGTGGTCTCAATAATATACTAGTGTTTATCCTATTTTTTCTTTTAAAAATGTAGGCATAATGGCCAGGCATGGTCGTGCACACCTGTAACTCCAGCACTTGAGAGGCTGAGGCAGGAGATTGCTGTGAGTTCAGGGCCAGCGTGGGCTATGAAATGAATTCAAGGCCAGCCTGAACTGTGTAGCAAAAGTGTCTCAAAAAGTCAAAACAAAAACAAAAACAAAAACAAACAAACAAAACCAAAACCAAAACAACAACAAACCAAAACCAAAACCAAAACCAAAAGTGGGCATAAATCACTGGTGCCTGAGTCACCTGCTAAAATTCATTTCTCCTCTCCTGGTAGAGGCTGGGGGCCTCTGAGCAAGAAGCAGGGACCATGTTCCCATGCAAGCTGACAGCTATCACAATCCTGATGGCTTCAAATGCAAAGATGAAACAGAATTTAGGAAGTTTATCGTTTTGCTTGAAAACCAGAAAATCAGACACTACAAGAACGAAGACAGAGGTAATTAAAGAAACATTCACAGCAATAACTGGCTCAACTTCTTTGAAATGTATCTCAGAGATGTTAACTGTCCTTTTGAGATTCAGGATGGTCAGGAAGCAATTGACTGGCTTCATGGTTTAGATGTTAGACTTGAATATGGAGATAATGCTGAAAAATAAAGAATTTAGCACCTGATAATACAACAAAACAAAACAAAACAAAACAAAAAAAAAAACAACAATGTAACTAAGAATGCAGAGCGATGGTCAATTTGGATGTATCTGGTGTAATGGCTTTGGCTACCCTCCTTCACCTGATAAGGCTAAGGCAATTCATATTTTGTTTCTGGAGCACCTAACAGAGGATGTCGTTGCTAAACCCAATCAAACAAGAGGGCTTGTGTGTTGCTTTAGACAAACATTCTTGGTCATGATACTGCAGATGCAGTTCTTAAAGAAGTTGCTCAAATTATGTGATTGCAGGAACACAGAAGAACTCAGAAAGCTATAGACAAAAATTAATGAAGCCATAGTAGCTTTGCTAATCCAAAGACAGATCACAGACGGGAAAATTGAAAGATGAACACTCAGACTTCAGCTTCCCTTAGTACAAACGGGGCCTAGGTAACTTCTGGTATGTATTTGGAAATCAATTCTCACTTTTGAGGAGGGAATTCTAGAAAACTAAGTGTTCTAGAGATTTACCGCCACCATTGCTTTTTTTCTTTAATAAAGTTTATGAAAGTGGAAAAAAAAAAAGGATGTGGGTATGGGAAAAATAAGCTGTGGATGCCATTAGTGCTGCAGGTGTTGGCGAAGATAACAGCAGCAGGGTCAGCCACAGGAGTTCAGCTGACCTTTTAGGTTTACTTGATGATGACTACATATAAGACTATCACAAGGCAAAGACAGAAAAGCAAAAAATGATATAGTTGGTGGGAGAACAGAAAGTCAAAAGGTGCTGTGAGTTTAAGAGTGTAGTATATACCCTTTGATCCATGTGAAAAAGTCTATGTGGAATGTTCATATGACTAAATCTTGGGGAATTAATTTCAGTAAATGAGGTGTGATTTGTAAAAATTCCCATCTAAAAATGTATTCATTGTGTGAATTTGGACAAAATTACAGTATTTCTATACTAAGTAGGGCAGAAGTTCATCTTTCTACTCTATAGATTTTGTTGAGTGTACACTTTGCATAAGAACACCTGAGTCACCATTTTACATGTGCACACACACAGAATAGGTCCAACAAGGTAACAAAAACTGAGTATGTAGTTTGGAGACAGATTCAGAATCTGAACCTGCCTAGTTCTTGCTGGGTAATGTTGAGAAAAAGTAGGTTAAGTACAGGTTCTAACACAAATTAAGCCACTTACTAAATAAACAATTTGTTTATATAACAATCTGAAGAGAATCTACAACGAAGAATGCTATATTCCATTTAGTAGGAAAACAGTATATTTAGAGACACACTACAATCATTTAATTGTATTTCCAGTTGGGCAATATTAATGAAAATAACCAGAAGCATATAATTATTTTTCACACTGCATTAACTGAAAATTCCTAAATTTAGTTATGATCTACAATGAATATACAGAATAAAGTGCTTCTGTACTTAGTCCAGAGTTGTATTTGTGATCAAAGAATCAAGGAGAAATCAGTGCTTAGGAATATAGTCTTAATTTCTTTTTGTATACTAGTTGGACAGTAAGATTCTAAAACTAAAAATGCAGAAATACCTTAACAATACATTCATACGTTAAAACAGTCTAATGCTATTGCTATCTTATTTAAAGACAGATTTATAGGAGGAAGCAGGCTCCATATAGTCTTAGGTACCTATGGACCACAAGCTTTTTATTATTATTCCCCTGAGAAAGTGAGGCAAATGGTTAGAAGTGGTTATCAATAATGTAATAAATGTAATATAACTCATTTCTGAGGATTTTCTTTTCTTCAATGGACCATTAGTTCAGTAGGCTGTGTCTTCTCAAATTTCATCCACAAGTAAATGGGAGCCTGACAGCATTAACTATTATATGATCATGATTTCTTGAGTGATATGCAAAAGCTATACAGTTAATTAATACTTTTGCATATTGTCAATATTTACAAGATATTCTGACAAATGAGCTAAGTAAGGATCAAGCTAAACTTCAGTTTACTAGGTAGACTAAAAACATTTTTACCAACAGAGGTAAAAATGTTACATGAAAGAAAAACACATAATTTATTTTGAGGGATTTAAGTAACTGCTAATATTTCCTTAAAATACACCTTAATGGACTAAACCGTTACAAAATTATGGTTCTGAATTAATTAAAGAATGCTACTTTTTGAAAGGCGTATCTTTTTCATCAGTCTTTACAATAAATGCCATAATTAACAGATGAACTGTGAAAACCAAATGATACAATGCAGTGCAGAAGTATCAAAGTACTTTGAACTAGAGTGATGAATTAAGAATGAAATTTTACTACTTTTTTTTTTGCAGCACTGGGGATCGAACTCACAACTTCGCACCTGCCAGTCAGGTGCTTAAGCCATTGAGCCAAACTCCTGGCCTCTTACTACTTTTTCAAAAAGAGTACTTATAAAAGTATATTCTAGAGCTGGGAATATACCTAAGCAGCATAGCACCTGCCTGGTAAGCATGAGGTCCCCAATTCGATTCTGGTACAAAACCAACCAAACAAACAAAAAACCCAAAGTATTTTCTAAGTAAGTTACTAGTAGTCAGCAGAACAGTGGTAGTTCTTAATGCCTCCATCACTATAATCTTATAAAAAGGAATTATGTAGTTAATTCAGATTTTTACCCAGTTTCCTTCTTAGCCAAATGACTATAAAAAGAAAACAAAATCAAATCTATGCTTATTTACATGCTAAACAGACTTAGCTAAAAACTGAAAAAAATATAAAATTAAAGTCTACAGAACTGCTTTTTTTTTCTTTACCTGTAAAATAGCCACTTCATTACGTAGCTGACTTTCTTGCTTTGTGGGGAATCTCATCTTGTCAATTACTTTAATAGCCACATCTCTTCCAGTCTTTCTATGTTTTCCTATTAAAAAAAGAATAAAATGAAGCAAATTGACAGTTTATATATAATAAAAAAACTTTATTAAGAAGTTGATCACAGACTGAATTTGTATGTACTTAGTGTCTTTTCATTTTAAAGATAATAATACAAAACAAAATAAAGCAAAACAATGGGAATGATACTAGATTTCAAAAACAAGACAGTAGGAAATCAATCATAGTTACTGTATTGCACATTGTTATCCTCTAAACAGATGCTCAGACTACCAGACACAGGCATGCAAAGTCAATCAAACAGCATAAGCACTAAGTTGTCTCTTTACTTCAGTTGCTATCCTTTCAGAAATTTCAGGTGTGTGACTTCTAATTTCCTCTATGTCTATTTCTCCTAGACTTGTTCTGGGTGGGCTGGAGGTCTAAGATTTCACACTACTCCCTTCTTCTTGACATTTTCCTGCGTTCCTCTGAATTAGCCAGTTGCTGAGTCTCGTGTATTTCCTGCATTGGTTGCCCATCCCGCGGTACAGGGGACTGGGCTAGGCACCTGGGTTCCTCCGATCTCAGGTCCTGGGGTGGCCGAGAGGTGTGGGGCAATTGCTTATCCATGTTCCCCTCATGACTGCAGAACCCCAGAGGCATGGCTTCCTCACCTCCAGGCCCATGTTGGTGGGCTCACTTTGGGGTGTGGCTTCCTCTCCTCTGGGCCAGCAGCAGCAGGCTCACTGAGGTGAGGCTTTTTCTCTGAGCCTGTGGAGGTGGGCTCACTGGGGGGAGTGGCCTCTTCTCCTCCAGGGTGGTGGAGGTGGGCTCAGTGGGTGGGCGAGTTGTTTCTTTCTAATTAATTGACCATTACATTTCTAAAGTTCTGAAATGGCCAACAGGCCATAGAAAGACACTACTGTAGGCTCCTGCTTGAAACCAACAGCTTCAGAAAACTGCCAGCCTTGATTCAGGTCCATTCTTTTGTTCGTTTTCTTTCTCTATACTTTTCACTCACTTTTCATTTTAAGAAATACATTTTCTCTGGATAGTATTTATCCCTGATAAAGCAGTTTCATGATTTGAAATGGCAGAAAATTTGAAAAGAACCTGTGTGCTGAAAAGAATCTACTTGGTTACATAAATGACAGTTAAAGAGACTATCAAGATGGAAATATTATAATAACAAATAAATTTCATTCTACATTCACTGGGCTACCCCCAGGTAATTAATTAATCACTTACCCTCACACTCCAGTCCTCATAATTCTAGAATCTAGATGTAAGAGCTTTGTAAGGTGGAAGTATGCAATAAGTAATCACCTGTTATCTATTAAGTATTGTTTTAGATGCTAAGGATTACACAGTAAAAACAACAGGCAGATTTTTGATATTACTTCTTTTAACCTATAAGTGATTTAATGTTCTCTGTGTAACTATTTACTTGAAAATAACTCAGCTGTCTTGAGGGTACAGTAATAAAAGTGTGACTCCTGAAAAAAGACTAGATAAACTGCATATTTGGTAAGAATCTAAGTGTACCTCAGACAGCTGTCACCTCAAGATAAAGAGATCTTGAAGAGAGCAATTAGTCTTAAAACTGATAAATTTGAAGTTGAAAGTCATAGATACAATGGTACCTTCGTTCACAAATTTAATTCCACAATTCTGGAGAAAGAATTAAATTTGTGAACCAAGGTATCACTATACTGCATAAGCATGTAAAATGAACACATCATCTGGGTGATTACAGAATGTCAAAGACGACAGAAGAAGAACACAAAGAAAACCCAGAAACTTCTCACTCTACACTCAAAGTTCAGTAGGAAGACAATAATAGAAGCCAAGTGTGATAGAACAGCAGGAGCACCATCAAGGAACAATCCATTTTACCTGATTGAAAGGCAGGGATGGCCATGAAAATCTTAAGAGTAAGAGTTTCAAGTATGAACAAATATTTACTAGATGGACAAAGTACTAAAGTAGGAGCAGGAACAAAATATAGAGGCATGCTCGGGACGCTAAGGTAGGAGTGTTGTGAGTTCGAGGCCAGCTTGGGCTACAACGTGAGCCCAAGGCCGGTCTGAGCTACACAGTGCGACCCTGTCTCAAAAAACTAGGGCTGAAAGTTTGGCTCAATTGCATAAGCGCCTGCTTGGCAGGCATGAGGTTGTGAGTTCAATCCCCGGTGCCACCAAAAAAAAAAAAAAAAAAAAAAAAAAAAAAAAAAAAAAAAAAAAAAAAAAAAAAAAAAAAAAAAAAAAAAAAAAAAAAAAGAGGCATGTAAATATGTCTTGAAAAAGGAATCAGAGAGGGAACTGTAATAAGAACAGAAGCTAGAGAAGCTAGCAGAAATCACAGATGCTTGTATGCCCTGCAAAGAACTGTGGCCATTAATCTCCGGATAATAGTAAGCCTCAGAGGAGTACTTTATGAAATAACACTAGTAGTATCTTTTTTTTTTTTTTTTTGCGGTATCAGGGCTTGAACTCACAACCCCGCGTCTGCCCGGCAGACACTTAAGCCATTGAGCCAAACTCCTGGCCCTATTTTTTCCGAGATAGTGTCACAGTATGTAGTTCAGGCTGGCCTTGCTCACATTGTAGCCCAAGCCAGCCTCAAACCCACAATGCTCCTCCTACCTCAGCCTCCCTAGTGCTGGGATTAAAGGTGTGCGCCACCACGCCTGGCAATAACACTAGTATTTGATGTGAATTTTCTGGAAAGATTCACTGCAAGAATGGTATGAAAAAGGGAAAGACTGAATGCAGAACAGCCAATGAAGAGTCTATTTTAACAGTTTTGAAAAGGGACATTAGGGACATTGAAAAGTAACATTTCTTTTGTCTTCACTACAGCTTTTAAGGTACTTTTAGATACAATATATTAAACAATCCTCAGAGCTATGCAGGTCAAGTTTTATTAGCTCTATTAAACACGAAAATACCAACAAGACACAGGGAGGTTAAAAAAACTTCCTCAATACTGAAAGTCACATAGCAGGTCAAGATTTCAGGTATTTGGACCAGACAGAGCACTGGTGCCAAAAGCAGACAAACAGTACCATTTATGTTGGAAAACTAGTAGAGAATGTACTTCAGCGAGCAAGTCTACATAACCCAGCAGAAACTTCAACCTCCTCCACCAAGCATCTTTAGTGATCTAGAAGAGGAGATAAAGACTACTACAAAAATGAATTTTCCGATTCTTTCACTGTTACTTTTTAAATTTTGCAGTTGAAATTAAGGAAGAAACATCCAGTTTCAGTGAAAAGAATTTAGTCAGAAGGATGCAAGGCAGCCTGTGAAAAAGTGTAGCTTGATAAAGTTGTGGTATGACAAAACAGCTGATAGATGCTTTTAAATTTCACAATTTTCCTATAATACATAAGACTTAAAAAAGGCTGAAGCTGCTTACCTCCATAAACAATGCCAAATTGGCCTGAGCCAAGGACCTCATCTGCAAAGATCTGGTAAACAGTACTGATGTCCTATCAGGAAAGAGTAAGCAGTATTACTTATTTCTATAAAACAATGTCAATATCTCTGACTTAAATACATTTTTGGATTTTTTAAAGAGACAATTAATTTTTAATAAGTGCATAATATTTTATAAAATAGAGACTTCTCTATTCTAGAAAAGGCCAAGCCCAAATTCTATACTATGTTGCTAAAGTGCAAGCATAAAGTATTCTATAAGAAGACCCTTAGGAAAAAACTTTTTGAAAGAAAAAAATCTTGTACAATATTATTAAGTGGTGATCTAAAAAAAAGTGAATTAACATAAAAAGTTAAGAAAAATGCTTCATCTATTTTACCAGTAATGAGACCACTATCTGTGATTTGAAATAAAAACTCAAAAGTTTATATTGAAATTAGGCTGATTTTGAAAGACTGATAAAATCTAAGAGAAAGTCTATGCCAAAAATCACTCTTTAATCTTCTTCCCTCTCCCCCTCCTTTTTCCCCCATCTTTTTTGTTAGTGCTTATTGCTGTCAGAACATTCATGCAGTAACTTAAGGTGTGTGTAGTGCAAGAACTGCGTCACAAGTATGACTGACAAAAGAAAGACTGAGTGGGACTCAGTTGATCCACACTCAGTGACAAAGTCCTGCATCAAAGGCCAGGGAATGGCAGATACACATGCTAAATTATAATGAAAATGTTAAGGTTTGTAAGAATCATTTTTATGTGCTTCTCAGCTAATCAATTTTTAAGTTTAAACAAATTTTGGATTCAATCAAATTAAATTAAGTGGGCATCGCAATGTATATGTAACTGCCAGAAAAGGTTTCTTAACAAACACCAACTCTAAATCTTTTCCTTCTTAGTATAGATGGAGCCAGGTGTGGTGGCACATGTCTGTAACCCCAGCACTCAGGAGGCTGAGGCAGGAGGATTGCCGTGAGTTACAAGGCTAGCCTTGGCTACAGAGTGAGTTCAAAGCCAGCCTGAACTCCATAGTAAGGCCCAGTCTCAAAAAGAAAAAGAAAAAAAAAAAGTATAGATGGATGTATTCTCAGTTTCCTGTGGGATCATTCTGAGTTTGTGCTCTCATCTTCGTATTGTTTTTTTCTCTCCCCAAGAATATGGTATTTATTTCACTTACTACCAAGATAAGACATATACATTGTATTTCCTGGAAACCCTCTATCTGCTATAATAATACTAGATATCTAGTCTTCCTGGCAATCTTAGAAATTGCAAGCACTGTATGTTGGAGAACTATAAAAGCTAGATGCCTCAAGTGAAAAAAAAAAAAGAAATTTTTATGAAGAGAAAATCTAAAGAATAATGTTCTTTGTTTTCTAGTCTTTTTCAATCCAGAAGGTGGCAAGCTGGCTTGTGGGCCAAATCCAGTCAGCCACCTCTGTTTTTATACAGCACTTGATCTAAAAATGGCCTTTACATTTTTAAATAACTGGAAAAATCCAGAGTATTTGGTGACATGTGAATATTACACTAGATCCAATTTTAGTGTTCACAAAGTTTCACTGGCAGACAGTCATGGTTATTCAGTTAGGTACTGCCCATGTATACTTTCTTGCTACAATGCCAGAACTATGTATGTAGTTTATAAAGCTTCTTACAAGACCCTTTTCAGAAAAGTTTGATGATCTATTATAAAATCCCACAAGTACCCATAGATATCAGCCAAATTTAAATCTATGCACCATTCCTTAGAAGTCCTACATTTATGACTTCCTTCTATTTGCTTATCCTGTTCCGTGGTCTTGCATGAAATGTTGTCTACCCACTCCCATTCCCTACCTCCCCAGTAACAGGCAGCCTCCCCCTTCTCTTTAGTCCATCATTTTGTAATATCCTAATTTCAATTTGTAGTAGTCTAATATCACTTCTTTTAGTGAAAAGGTTAACTTTATTTCTGTGATTTAAAAATATGCTTTAGTTTCCTCTGTCAAGCAGAACTCCTTAAGGAAGTTATTATTCATACAGTCTTAGGCAAAATGCTCAATATTTTGGGCTACGATCCTATTTTTCTAGTAAGATTTTTATATTTTATTATCCTTATTTTAATCATCCAATATGCACATGTTATCTGTAACTATCGCTTACCACATTCTCCTGGATCTGACAATTAGATACAGAGATACTGGTAGACAAATCTTCTGTAAAATAGAAGAAAGGTATATAAGAAAAGAACAAAATTGTTAATAGTTACTTATACATTAACAAACCCATGGTATGTGGAACCTGAAAATTAGGCTAATCCACAATTAATATATACATTAAAATGTATTTATACACAATACTAATTTATCAACAGGATATTGGTTAAGTAAAATGTGAAACATCTATAAAATGTAATACTCTAAGCCAGGCATGACAGTGCATGCCTGTAATCCAAATACTCTGCGAGCCTGAGGCAGGAGGATCTCAAGTTTGAGGCCAGTCTGGGCTGCTCAGCACCTTAATGAGACCCTGTCTCAAAAATAAAAAATAGTAATAATTAAAAAAAGTACTGGGGATGTAGCTCAGTTTGAAGGTCCTGGGTTCATTCCCGCTACTGACTGGAAAATGATCTATAATGGAGGTACAAGATAATACAGAAAACAACAGACAATGAGTCAGAAAGCCAGTCATATTTGAGATAAGATGGAAAGTGGAAACATAGCTTAGTGGTACAGAACCTGCCTAGCGTGTGTGAGGCTCCTGGTTCAATCCCCAGCACTGCTAAAATAAAATTAAAAAAAAGGAAGTTGGAGACTATTACTTTTGGTTGAGTGGTAGAGGTAGAGGTTAGAGAGTAATAAAGGTTTTAGTATTTGTAAGTTTTAAGACATTCAGACAATGAACTACATCTGCATACAATAAATGGGTAAAAGCTGCAAAAAAAAAAAAAATAGTCAATAATATAGTTCAGGCTTCCCTTCTGCCCACTCCTTGACCAATCAAGAATTATATAGCAAACTCAATAATGGTTTCCCAAGGGCAGTGCCATAAAACTGGGGTTGGGGGTAGGCATTATATGTGTATATGCACAACTTTCTCATTTTATGTTACATATGTCTATAAAGTTTAAATGTATTACATTGGTAGGCAAAGAAAGTGATACGAAAATGAAAAGAGAAACAAGTTAGCAAGAAAATAGGTACCAAACATCTACAGTCTCTGAAACAACACTAACAAAATATGAAGTTTCTTTTATAGTCTTAAACACACACAAAAATATGTCATTAATACAGAAATCTAAGCAAACTATTTATTAAAAGTAACATGACCAAAAAACCCCCATTTCAAAATATTAAGCCTATTTCAAACTATTTTAAATAATTCAAATTTTAAACATTAATGATTTAAAAAAAAGGCACATCAACAAAATTCATGTCTAAAACTCTATTTCTGTTTTTTTTTTTTCTTGTGTTAGTATTCATTTTTTTTCAAAAGGTTCCTCTAGCTCCATCCAGTTTAAATTTCCATCTGTTCCAGACAGGTTTTTGTAAGGATAGGAAGAACATCTAATAGTATCATGTATGTGTGAGGTACCATGTTAAGTCCAATACGTACATTTATTATTCTTCTACTTTAGATCAGAGAGTCCACAATCACATAGCTAGTAAACGACAGAACTGGGTTTATATTCTCCAGAAAGGTCAACCTAATTCTCATAATTTTGTCTTTAGACAATTAACTCCAAGAGAAAAGTTCATAGATTGGATTGAGAGGGTCCTAAAATTCTTAAAAATTACACATAAAATGTGTGTATATGTGTATGTATTGTTTTCCGAGACAGGGCTCTTGGTTTTAATTAGAATGTGAAAGTGTTCTGTCTAAAACTCTCCAGAACTTAATAACCACAGCAAAATAGCCATTCACTTACCCTCCGATCTATCAAGTCAGTATTGAACAGCAAACGTGTACAAGGTCATGACTGTCATTCCTTTGACCATACGCTTCTCCTCAACTACAGTAACACTACTTCTTCCACATCTCCCATTTATTTAGCTTTGCCTATCATATTCATAGCGTGAAGTCCAAAGTTCAAAACAGGTTTCTCTGTCCTTCTCTCCTTTTTATGTTGAACTCAGGGCCTTTGCACTAATTCATTTCTCAGCCACCTCCTCTCACATTTTGACATAAGATCTTGCTAAGTCATTAAGTTGCCTAGGCTAGGCTTGAATACATGATCTTCCTGCCTCAGCTTCCCAGAGTGCCAAATTAGATTTTTTTGCTTCGAAGTTCATGCTTACTCTTTTATCTACATCTAAGTTTCTCAAGTAATGCACTCTTCATTTTGTGCACTGTACTGCATTATGCTACCATTTAAAACTTAGTAATGTATGTCACATTTCCCTAAATGCCTTTTATGATTTCTGTATTTCTTTAGTGTTCTACCTCAGGGCCTAGCACAATGTCAAGAGCAGCACAGAATTGTAGAGGTAAACTGAAACAAAGTGATTGATACTTATTTCAATAAAAAAATGCATGTATTCAATGAATGATGTTTCCTCACAAAACGCCAATGGAGTAAAAACAGCATTATATTATGACTTTGTAATAACTGTTCACTCAAACGTTTATCAAATTGAGGTTCAGGGCTGGGAGTTTGGCTCAGTGGCTTAAGCGCCTGCCCTGGCAGGCGTGAGGTTGTGAGTTCAATCCCCGGTGCCGCAAATAAAACAAACAAACAAACAAAAAACAACAAAAACAAAAAAATTGAGGTTCAATTTTTAAAATTCTCTTGGTATAGAATACATATTCAATAATTTTTTTATATTTCTCAAAGTTTTATCTCATTTAAAATGCACCATTTCTGACATCACAGATTTCATTACCATGATGAGAATATTAAGTTTTTTTGTTATATCCTACCATGAAACAAAATATTAATACTAGAAGAATACTTAATTCAATAAGACTTAATGGATGCCAAGCATCCTTCTATACCTTATAGGTTCCTTTTCATTTTAATACTGACAACGCCATAAGTAGGTATTACTTCAGACAGGTGCTTAAGTCACTGAGCCAAACTCCCGGCCCTAGCAGGTATTACTTCAAAAAAGTAAAGTACTTTGCCTAAGGTCATATCAGTTGGTAGAGCTAGTACCTAGTTGTGGGGAGAAGACTCCAGAGCCTAGCTTTTTTATGATAAAAAGCATAGTTTTATAAATGAATTAATTAACAGTATTGGTTATTAAAGACAATATGTAGAAAATGCACAAAGGAACACGACTATACCCCAAAACGCTTAAAACCAAAGAGGAGAAAAAGCCATCAACCAGCTTATTGCTTACTGTGATCTTTCCCTTGCCCTGGGGAAGTGCAAACACTTGCTTGAGGGGTCACAGGCATGAGGGCTTGGCGAATTGCTTTTTCCCAGCTCTGTGCTACATCAAGTCCAACTCCAGTGGCAGCAAGAACAGGATTGTGAGAGCTATCCTCATTATTCTCACCAACAAAGTATACCATAGTGTCAGTGATGATTTCAAAACAGTGTGGGTTGCTCCCTTGTGAAATGTTTGTGAAATCTCGTGGCGAAGACACTTGTAGAATTTCTGAAAGTGGAATTTCCTAAAGTAAAAAATCAAGCATTTAAAGAATATGAATACCTATTTGTTTTAATTTTTAAGTACACTAAACTATTGAAGATAGAAATTTTTATGAGTGTTATTAAGATGAACACAGTATGTAGCATATGATATATACAATTAAGTCTTAACAGTGTGTGCCTTAAGTGATTTCTATGTCCAGCAATGTGAGAGGCAGAGGATAATATATAATTATAAGAGATTCAGGCCTATATAGCAGGCCATTAAGATGCAGACAGGAAAGATTTAGGATAGTTTGCCACTATATTCAATACTTGTCAATTTACATTTGTCATTAAATTAACTCAACAAGCCGGGCGTGGTGGCGCATGCCTTTAATCCCAGCACTCCGGAGGCTGAGGTAGGCGGAGCGTTGTGAGTGCGAGGCCGGCTTGGGCTATAACACGAGTGCAAGGCTGGTCTGAGCTACCTAGTGCAACCCTGCCTCAAAAAACCAGGGCCGGGAGTTTGGCTCAGTGGCTTGAGCCCCTGTTTGGCAGGCGTGAGGTTGCAAGTTCAATCCCCAGTGCTGCAAAAAAAAAAAAAAAAAAAAAAACCCAACAGCTACTTCTCTAGCAGATGTTTTTCTGCAAGTAAGAAGCAGAAATAATTGCAGAAGACACAGAATTCTGGTCATTAAAAGTTGCTTAGCCACTCCATCCTGGTTCATGTTCATTTTTCTGAGTTTAGAAATTAATAGTCCATTTCCTAAGGCCAAAACATTTATTTTTAAAAACCAAGTCATCAGTATTCTCTATTTGCCTTTTAGATGGGGTCTTCCTATTTTGCCCAGGTTGGTGCCAAACTCCCAGACCAAAACAATTCTCCTATCTCTATCTCCCAAACAGGTGGTTTTATTCATTGAAGATTTTCATTTATTCTTTAATTTTGGCTTCCTTTCTTTAGAAACTATGTCTCATTTTCCTCCATGGATAAGTATTGTTATTGAACATCAAACTGAAGTCTTTGAAAGGATGAAAGATTCCTCTGCCCAGCTCCCATTCTCTTCCTTACTTAAAAAAAAATCACTATACTGACACTACACTTACAATCACTACACTTACATTCTTCTTTGGTGTCAGTCTGTGACCTGACAAAATGTAGGGCAAGCCAAGGAATAAACTGTACAAAGGAGACGAAGAGCCAAAATAAGCAACTAAGAATTGGAGCTTAAAATAATGTGACTTCTTCTGCACAAGCAATGATCAAGAGACTTTCTAAGCAGTCTGACTAAAACCATAGTATCCAGAAGCAAAGCAGCAGCAGCCTGACAAAACCACACATTCACACCAACAGAAAATAATCTTTGGTAGTGGGGCTGTTGGAGGTGGGGTGTGAAATGGAGGGATGGAGAACGGCTGCTTAAACAAGGGAACAGTGACTTCTATAAGCTGCATTAGGCAGAGTCATAACAAGCATATACAATGAGTATCATTTGAATAGATTGGAAAATACAATATTTTAGTATCTTTTATAAAATGTGAAATTCTTACCTTATAATACTTTGATCCAGATTCATTTTGAAATAATGTTAGACATTTGCTGTCAAGTCTCCAATAATGCCTCTTTCTCTATAACAGAGGTTCAAAAATAAAAGTACTTTTACTTTCCTTTAATTTCCATTTCATGAATTTGTTTTTGAATAGGTTTAAAATTCAAGAGGTTCAACATTCTCAAAATATAAAAGGATATATAGTAAAAGTATCACTCCCACACTCACTCAGATCCCATATCTCAAACCTTACAAACAATGTTGTTAGGTTTCAGGAATCCTTTTAGAGATATTCGTGTGCATGCATATATTATCCAAGTATAAATACATACACACGCACGCACGCGCGCACACACACACACACAAAGAGGGGATATGAATGAGAATTTACCTATAAGCTATTCCTAGAAGCTGGGTCAGAGGCGTGTGCACATGTAATTGTTTTGATGGTGTTACATTATTCTACACAAGATTTGATTCAACTTGTAGTCTCATCAGCAACACAAAAGCACCTATTTAATCATGCCTTCATTAATGCAGTATGTTACTAGACTATCTGATGTACTGAAAAATAAAAACTGGTATTTCAATGAAAGTTTAAACTGACAGATCTTTTATTATAAATGAAATCAAGTTCCTTATAAGAGTCATCTGTATTTTTTTCTCTGAACTTTGTTCATATTCTTTGTCCATTTTTCTATTGCCCTGTGGTCTTTTTCTTATTTGTTGACTTCATTCACATATGAAATTAACTCTTGTCCAGAATGAGTTAAAAATACTTTTTCCAGTTTCTATTTGTCTGCTTTTGGCTTTTGCCACGTAAGAATTTCTTATGAAATTAAATTTATTGATCTTTTATTTTTTTCCCACTGAGTTTATAAAATAATTAAACAGTTTTTCCTACTGGTTTAATGTGTTCACAGCTAAATCTTTGACCTATTTAGATTTATTACATGTAAAGTATGAGAAATGTTTAAAACTTTACTTTTTTTCCAAAATGCTAATGGTTGTCAATGATATTTACTGGATTATCATTCTCCTCACTGATTTGATACAACACTTTTGATACACTACTAAATCCTCAACTTCAGGTTCATAACTTCAGGTTCAATTTGGAAGGACATAAACTATAAAAAAAAAAAGTACAAAACTGGTCTGTATGAAACTTTACTAAAATCAGTTTAGTCTACTGAGTATTGCATTTTAAAAGGTTACACTGCAAAGCCACTTTTAGTAATACATTCTACAAACTCTAAAAAGAATAATAATGCTAACATTTATTAGGTGCTTACTATATGCCAAACACTGTTCCAGACTCTTTTGGTATAGTGGGATATATCTGACCTATAAGGTAGGTTACTATTACTATACGTATTTTATTTTACTTTATTTTATTTTATTTTATTTTTATTATTATTTGAGATCGTCTCACTATGCAGTTCAAGCTGGCCTTGAACTCACTATGTAGCCTAGGCTGGCCTCAAACTCACGGTGATTCTCCTGCCTCAGCCTCCCGAGTGCTAGGATTATAGGCGTGTGCCGCCATGCTGGGCTTACTATGCCAATTTTATAGATGAGGAAACTGAGATGTAAAGAAACTAAGTAGCTTTCCCAAGTTTACAGTTTCATTAAGCCACAGAGAATTAGGCGGTCTAGCTGCAAAGTCTATGTTCCTGCTATTTCAGGCTGATTCTTTATATCTACAGTCATCTCACTGTAACTCCACCATTCTTCCTCTTCGCTAGGCAGATCAAAATACTGGTCTACATAAAAACAAGTATTTCCTATCTTTGTAATAATTTAAGATGACTTTTCAGATGAAGTTTTAGATCATTCTACCTTTAACTGCAGCTCATTGTTTTGAGTCAACACTCATTACTGAGACATGATATCAGAGCCTTTTTGAATACTGACTGCTCTTCTAGTTTGTAAAACAATACAGTAAATATTATAACTTTTAAAAATTCTTTGTAAGTGTAACTTATTTCAGTATAACTCATTGCGGTAGTACACATAACATATACATATTCTCTGACTTAAGAAGTACGTAAAATAAAACTTATAACCAAGTTTTACTAGCATAATAAAACGTGATTACTGACCAGATTATCTCTGCTGGTGTAATGGACCATCCACCCCTCCTTCACCATTGTGCTGCTCTTCCTCTTTGTATGCTTGATGGACTGTACAACCCTCATTAGTGGAATGTTATTACTTGTTGATGGACTAAAAGGTATTACAAATTTATGATAAATATTTGTAATTTTGATTAAAAAATGCTGCAATCTCATCAAACTTTTTAAAACTAAGCTACAATTTTAAAAATGTTAAGGAAGACAATGACTTAAAATACATTAGCTCTGTTATTATGGCACATTATTAATTTATAGAAGACTGAGATAACATAAATATTCATTATTATTATGACTGTCTTCCATGGTGAAGGTCACAAAAAAAAGTATGGAAACTAACGGAGTGAAGGAATTGTTGCCAACTAAAAGATTTGGAAGTTTTCCTCCCCTAGACATCATAAAGCATTAGCAAATTCACAAAAAAGTAAAATATCTATAAACACAGTACTCAAATTCACATAGCTCAAATGTGGAACTCTGTGGATCATACTTTGACAAAAAGTACTTCTACCAGAAAATATTTAAAGAAAAAAATTCGTAAGAGATAGTAATTAGGAAAAAAAACCACAAAGGGTAATGAATCAAATCAGATTATATTGAACTATGAATCATGACTATAGCTGGAGAAAAGAACCAATTTGGGGTGTGTGTGTAAAATACAGTGTTTTGCAATGTGGGCAGCAAATAGTTAAATACTTCTCTCAAACTATTAAGTAATTTGTGATTAGGAATCCAGCTGTGTTCTTTAACAGTCTCCAAACTGGGTAAATACTAAGTTTTAGTAACAACAGCAGCAGCAACAACAATAACAGTAACAACTATAATCTAATTATAAACTGGTGAATAAAAGCTGACTCAGCAAGATGAGACTGACCCATTTTCTCTAAGTAATTCTTCATTCACTGCTAACAAAAACCAAAACCTGACAAAATGCTTCCATTTTGGTACAAAGTAATATATCCTACAGGCTATAAACACTATATATATATATACACATATAAACACGCACATCTATACACATACACATATATACATATACATACATGAATGAGAATATTTAAATCTTATAGTCTGGCTAAGTACTGGTAACAGTAGTGCAGTAACTATTAAGTAATACATTAATTATGGTGATATGAAAACTACTCCCAACTTCACCATCATCTTCATCACTATCATCTCTGTGCATCGTTCTCAGAGTAAATATAATTACTACCTGCTACTTTTACTATAAGATAATCTGCCTGTGTGAAGTAACTGCCTGCTTTAATAGACAGTTTAATATTCGCACCTTGTGGTTGACTGCTCTACAACTAGGTATTATATCTAGACTGTATTTAAATAAGGTATTTTTCTTTTTAAGAAAGTTCTCATATTTGCTCATCTTGAGTGTATGGTAAAGGCAATAAAACTTACTTCAGAAGTACTATGATACAATGTAAAAGAATTAGCCATGATTTAAATAGATCTTACTTGTTTGTTTGATTTTGGTACCGGGGATTGAACTCACAACCTCTTGGCAGGTGCTTATGCCACTGAGCTAAATCCCTGGCCCTTTAAACAGATTTTAAATTACAGTTAAGGTTCTACTTAAAGAACTTTGGCTTTTCCTTAATGGTTCAAAATAGTGATTTTGATGTCATATTTGGAAGTAGATGCTACCACCTACACATTACCTGATGGTTTTAACAGCTTCTTCATCTCGTTCCACATCAAGATCAGATGGATCCAGGAAGAACATTTTATCTTCTGGAGGAGATGGCTCTTCTATGTCATCTAAACTCCGACTACCATCAGCGTTCATGTCATTACTATCAATATCCATTGGTATATCTGTATCTGTTCCCATACTGGAAGGTTCTGGAAAGGTTTTAAATTAATTTCAGATTTTATATGAGTACAATAGTAACAGATCTAAGTACAGCAGTCAATGAAACAGATAAAAGTGTCAAGCTGGGTGTGGTAGTGCACGCCTTTAATCCCAGTACTTGGGAGGCTGAGTACGTTGTGAGTTCGAGGCCCACTTGGGCTACAACATACGCACAAGGCCAGCCTGAGCTACGTAGTGCGACCCTGCCTCAAGAAACTAGGGCTGGGAGTTTGGATCAGTGGCTTAAGTGCCTGTCTGGCAGTCACAAGGTTGTGAGTTTGATCTCTGGTGCCACAAAAAAAAAAAAAAAAAAAAAAAGTCAAAATTTTTACCAGAAACTATCTGTGATTCAAGATAAAAAAGTATTTCTTAGAGAAAATACAAAATGCACAAATCATAAGGTACAAAATTAATTTGACATTAGAAAATTTTAAATTCCCATACAATAGGTACTGTATACAAGCAAAGTAACAGATAAGCCTCCACTATTACATTATGATCAACTAATGTGGGGGAAGTATGGTGTTTTTAATAAATGGTTTTGGACAACTGGACACCTACACACAAAACTATGAGGTATGATCCTTTTCTTAAACTATATAAAAATGAACTCAAAGTAGACTGCAACCTAAAATGTAAGAATGAAAATTATAAAACTCTTAAAACAAAGGAATAAAATTTTCATGATCCTGGGTTAGGAAACACCTTCTTTGATATAACAGCAAAAACCTATGTGACAAAAGAAAAACTAATAAAGTGAAAAGATTGCCACTGACTTGAAGAAAGTATCTGTCAATTGTGTTATCAGATAAGAGACTTAACATGCAGACTATCCGAAGAACTTTTACAACTTCTAACAAAAAGAGAAATAATTTAGTAAATGGGCAAAGGACCTGAAAATAGTTTTCCAAAGAATAAATAAAAATGGCCAAGAAGCACATGAAAAGATGCTCAACATCATTAGCCAGCAGGGAAATGTAACTGAAAAACTGCAGTAATATACATGCCACACTTTTTAAATGGCTGTAATAAAAAAAGACAGATAGTAACAACGGGTGGCAAGAATACAGAGAACATGAAATACTTGTACACTGCTAGTGGGAATGTAAAATGGTGCAGCTAATTTTATACCACATATAACTGAAAAAGGACTAGAATATAAAATTAGCGACAAATCCTGCTAATCTGTAATAAACAAAAATAAACATTTGAATACACAACTTACAAGGACAAAAACTCCAAACCAATCAGTAAGCATATGTTCAAACTCACGAGCAATCAGAAAAATGTTCATAAATAAATTTCATATCTGTTTGTCAAAAGTAGAAAAGCATAAAAATACAAATATGTGAAATATAAATTTAGAGGACTTTAGCCATAAAAGGGAAGAGGACCAAGAGATGCAGTGGAGAAAGAAGAGGATGAAAAAAAGAAGATGTGCTATGCATATGTACCAACACCCCACGATGAATGTAATCACTATGAACTGCAATTGTGCTAATAAAATATAAATTAAATTTAAAAGATAAACTATATTAATTCAGATTAATTGAAAGAGAAAAACAATCAATGATGTTAACTAGAAATGGTACAAATGATAGTACCCAAATTAGTATGTGGAAATCCCAACTCCCAAGGTAGTGGTGTCAGGAGGTAGTTTTTGGTCATGAGGGCTCTGTTCTCTAGGTGGAATTAGTGGTCTTATAAAATAGGCCCACAGGAGCTCATTCCTTCATTCCGCCACATAGGGATGTGGTTAAAGGCACCATCTACAACCAGACACAGATTCTGCTGACACTTGGGGCTTCTTAGTCTCTCAAACTATGAAATATAAATTTCTCATTTATAAACTATATAGGCCTATGATGTTCTGTTGTAACAGCCTGAACAAAGACAATCAGCTACTACAGAAAACATGCCATAATAGAAAAACGTTAAAATCTAATGGTTTAATTTTTATTCCTTATGCTTTTGCTATACAAATTTAGTGTTTTTGTTTTGCTTTGTTTTGTTTTTTTGTACTGGGGATTGAACTCATGACCTCACCCTTACCAGGTAAGCGCTTGAGCCACTGAGTTAAATCCCCAGCCCTACATTTGTTTTTTTAACCAGTCATACAAATTGCTAAAGGAAAATTATATTGAAGGCTTAAAGCCCTTATTCCTTTCCTGGGGGGGGGGGGAGGTCATGGTTTTACTTAGTATTACTTGAAAACTAAGGAAAAAAATTGTCTGAAGGGAAATATTTTACTAAGGATTATTTAATGGAGAAAGAAACAGGCAGTATGTATTCTAATGACTATGAACTCAGGAGTAAGATCATATGGGTTCAAGTTCCTGTTTTAACACTTACAAGCTGGATTTCTTGGACAAGTTATTTACTCTGTATTACTTAGTATTTCCTCAGGGTAACCTCTCACAAGTCACTTAACCTTATAGGGATCAGTTTCTTCATCTGTATAATGAGCTAATATCATTTATACAATACTGCAAAAATGTGTTGGCAGGTCTGTGCTTCCTTTTCTTACCTCCAAAGGTGGGTCTTATGTTTAAATGTCTTTATTTTTAGCGTTTAGAACAGTGCTAACATAGTAAACATTCAATAAATATTAAGAATTTTAAAAGAGTAAAGAGAATAACAAAGTTTTAGAACAAATACTTTTTTTGCCTCTACAGACAGAAGAAGATATGCAGCACCATGGGCTATCCCAGATCACCAAGTGATAGATGGGTTAAGGAAAGATGGGAAAACATAATTACTAATAAAGGTATAGTAACACTATATTTTGCTTATTAAATCAGAAGAAAAGCTTAAAGAAACAGCAAAAAAATTTGCAAATACAATCTTACACAAAAGAATCAACCTTTTCTGATCTTTTATAGAAATTAAAGAGAAATAATTGTACCTCCATTGAAAGTAACCTCCCCAAGGCAGTCTCTTGGTACTTTTGATGCACAGCGTTTATGGCAATTGAATTTGCAATCTAAAATAAAATTAACAGTTTGTTATTATATGTAGATAGGCAAAATCAGATTTGGCCAGACTTTGTTTAAAACACAGAACAAGATTATTATTACTAATGATGATGTTGCTGCTAAAAAAAGTCATTCTCAAGTAGGAACTCAAAGCCTTGTTTTATTTATTTATTTATCTATTGAGACGGGGTCTTGCTATGTAGTCTATGAAGGCTTGAACTCACAGTGATCCTCCTGTCTCAGCCTCCCAAATGCTGGGATTACAGGAATGTACCACCATGCTCAGAGGAACTCAAGTTTTTTTTTTGTTTTTTTTTTTTTGCGGCACCGGGGATTGAACTCACAACCTCGGCCTGCCAGGGCAGGCGCTTAAGGCACTGAGCCAAACTCCCAGCCCGGGTTTTTCGAGGCAGGGTCACACTGTGTAGCTCAGGCCGGCCTTGCGCTTGCGTTGTAGCCCAAGCCGGCCTAGAACTCACAACGCTCCGCCTACCTCAGCCTCCGGAGTGCTGGGATTAAAGGCGTGCGCCACCACGCCCGGCTTCAAGTTTTAACTAAAGGTCCAGTTTCAACTTCTGATGGCACACTTTAACAGTTGTTTAACCTACCGTAAGTCTCTTAACTCTACTATTATTAGTTTCTTCAACAATATAATGAACCTACTACAATTTGTATAATACTGCAAAAATACACTGGCTGGTTCCGCATTTCTCTCACCTCATATTCATCTTATTTCAATCCAATATATGTCAGGTACATTATTTTCAATTCCTAAGTATTAATGCTTGATGCATACACTGAAAGGAGACAGAGATTCAACAGTTACAAGGAACCTAATAAGGGCTTTTACACACATGAAAGGATTCAGTTTCTCAGGCACAAGGTCTCCCATTTTCACATAATGGTTCTCTTCAGCCTACAAGAACCTCAGGATTCACAGCACCACAAATCAGGTTTATATAAAATGTTCAGTAGAAATGCAAATCCTAGGTCCCAAACCAGACCTCGGCAACTCCAGGAATGGGACTGACAAATATCTGTCTCAATGAGCTCTTTAAGTAACATTAAAATTGAAACCCACTAATGTAACTAGGTATAACACCAGCTCTGAAATAAATCTGGGTAAAATATTTTGAATCTTGATTTGGAATGCTTTGTAACTCTTATGAGTGAAGGAATTCTTACATATTGTTACCAGCATAGGCTGAAAATCATCATAACTTGGCAAATAATATTCACATTGTACATAACATGGTCCTCAGGAGACAGCCTAGGAAAAACTGTATATGATATTAATATCTTGCACACCTCTTAAACAACAGATTTGGTTTTATCTGCGAACTCTGAAAATCCTGAAAATAAGAAGGTTCCTTTTTCCTTTTGAAAATTTGGAGTCAAATTTATGGCCTACCTGTGTCAAGTGTATAGGTTCCTTTTTTTTTTTTTTTGAGACATGGTCTCACTATGTAGGTCAGGCTGGCCTTGAATTCACTATTATTGTAGACAACGTAGTTATAAGTATTACAGGCAGTTAGACAGGGCTGTGCCCTTAGCACAGAAGATAACTGTGGCTGGAGGTACATTCACTGAAGGCCAGGCTTCAAGAAAAAGAGGAACAGCTCCACTTACATACTTCCTCTAGGGAAGGCAGTGATTGATATTCTAAATAGGCATCAATCACCTTGGACAGGGGATCAAAACCTCCTTAACCCACCCCTTCCAGGAAAGTCCGTGTCCCTCCCATGTGCACTTGCTACATGACTTGCTTCCCAATTGATCCCCATTTAATCAGTATTACCTAAGCGGCTATCCCTGTTGTAATATCATTGGTTCATCATAATTTTGTACATCCACCTTGTGATCTCATTGGATCAATATTATCAAAGCAACTGTACTAATAATCTTATTAATTGACTATAGTTTTGTCCCACCTTGAACCTACTTTATCTTATGTCTTTGCTCAATGAAACACCCTTGAGAAGCAGGTCAGTGGACAACCCACTTTCTGGGCACCCTTCTGTCTCTTTTAGAAGCTATCTTTCTTTCAATAAATTCTTCCCATGCTTAACTTTCAC
The DNA here is from genome assembly GCA_004363535.1 of Dasyprocta punctata. Lineage (NCBI taxonomy): Eukaryota > Metazoa > Chordata > Mammalia > Rodentia > Dasyproctidae > Dasyprocta > Dasyprocta punctata. Next base: position 37,995 of record RJWM01004855.1, read on the forward strand.
TGTTGTTAGAATTCATTCCTTAATTTTAGAGAACACAAACTCAGTATTTTACACATCTAGCAGGTTGGGAGTAATAACATTTCCCTTATATTATATTGTACATCCTGTATCATTTGGAGGTCCCACTGAGATAACTGGAAAGAGGTAAGAGATATGTTTTTGTTTCATCGATTCTGGATTGTGATTTAGGTAATCAAAACTTTCATGCTTTACATTTTATTTCTTTGTCAACTGCTTAGTGCTTTCTTAGAATGATAAATTTCAGTTGAGAACATGGGAAGGTTATAATATTTCTTTAATGGGATATTTTATTCCTGTTTTGTATATGTTGCATTTGGACTTAATTACTGAATTTACTAGGGTTCCTTGTTTGACTTCACTGTTGTATTTTGTTATCTCAGACAACAGCAGTAAGGAAAAGTGGTGTTACAGTGCCCTCTAGTGGGCTTTCATATGAAATGCTGTAAAAGTCTTTTTCAAATCTAGTCTGTATTTAGCTCAGGCTTTTTATCTACGACTTACAGAACTTTTAACAAATGGCGGTTACTCTGCTGGATAGTTAAAAGCTTTTAGAACAGCCACCACACTCTTAAAAACAGAGGACAGGTTCTCCAGTGAATCCCCATTGAAGTCAATGTCCAATGGAATGTTGACCAGACAGGCAGTTGGATTCTTTTCTGGAGATTAGTCTCTGGTTGTGGGGACCAATACAAACTGAGGGGACAAGGGAGGGGTCATGGCAAGGGCTACTCTTTGGTGGATACTCAAAGGTGCCTCAGTGGAAGCTGAGTCCCAAAAGCCTGAGTGGGTAATCAGCAGGAAAATCTTCACTTATCTATTGTCCTACCTACACTTCTCAGTGAGGTGAAAAAGCAATCCACTTTCTGGATCTCCTCCTGTCTCTCAGGAGCTGTCTCTCCCTCAATAAATTTTTTCTACTGTTAACCACCTTTGTTCCTAGAATTCATTCATCAATTTTAGAGAACACAAACTTGGCATTTTGGACGTCTAGCAGGTTGGGAGTTACAGTATTTCCCTTATATTATTTGGAAATATCATCATATATCATCTCTATATAATACACCCTATGACCTCTGAAAATTTTGAAAATAATAAGGTTCCTTTTTCCCTTTGAAAATTTACAGTCAAATTTGTGGTTCACCTCTATCAAGTATGCAGGTTCTTTATTTTTGAGAAATGTTCTCACTACGTAGGTTAGGCTAGCCTTCAAATCACTACGAGGCCCACGCTGGCCTCAAACTCAAGACATCCTCCTGCGTCAGCCTCTCAAGTGCTGGAACACAGGTGCACATTCAGCCTAGGTACTCTACAGGTTCTAATGGCAAGAATTTTTATTTCTCTGTGGTCTTAACCCATATTTTTAGTAATTTATTTATGTTTTATTATATTTCACATATGGTTTTAAAATGCCTTAAGGTTTTTATACAGCAAAAGAGGAAATAAAAAATTAAATAAATGGATGAAGGAGTAAATGAGTGAAGAATTGTTTTCAATCCAGTGTATCTATCTTAAATTACATCTTTTTTAGCTTAATAAATGCATGAAAATGATGATTATTTTACTTTTTAAGTATTTTAATGCAGACTATAAAAATAAAAGAATCACTAATGTAATTTATTTTTCATTGCTCAATGGAAAAGTTTAGCTATTCAGAAATAGCCTGCCATTTTCTGAACCCATGAAGTATAAAACTTTATTCTCTTAAAATTCTAAAAAGGTAAACTAACAACCCAGTAGGAGTTTTATTTAAAAATTCATCAACCAGCTGGGCATGGTGGCACACTCCTTCAATTCCAGCACTTGGGAGGCTGAGGCAAGGAGGATCATTGTGAGTTTGAGACCAGCCTGGGCTACAAAGTGATTTCAAGGCCAGCCTGAATTGCATAGTGAGACCCTGTCTCAAAAAATGGGGCCAGGGATTTAGCTCAGTGGTGTTAAGTGCCTGCCTGGCAGGCGTGAGGTTGTGAGTTCCATCCCTGGTACAAAAAAAAAAAAAAAAAAAAAAAATCATCAAGCTATGTATTTTAGTTCCCCTACAAAATACTGTGTTTTTCTACATTTTATTTCAGAATGTTTCCATTCTGTTTTTACTCTACTAGGTATTATTAACAGGTATTATTAACTTACCTTTACTCAGATTATTTGTTGGTTAGGATTTTTATAACTGTCATAAATGTGCTTTCTGAAACCAATTTTTAGTGGCTCCTTGCCACATTTGTTTTGATATTTTATAGTATTAATTTATGTATTAACATTTTCAAATTAAGCTTTGAAATAAAATTTCAACATTTACTTATGCCTGCATAATGGTGACTGAATGTTTGACAATAAATGTATATAACATATTCTCTATAACATGTTCTGCACTGTCATATACTGTGAAGAAAAGTTTTCTTTTTCCCTTTTCCAGAGCTGGGAGTGAGATTCAGGGCCTCATGCATGGTCAAAAAGTACTCAACCACTGAACCAAATCTCTGGTCCTTTTCTTACATTCTTAAATTAAGTAGACATATAAACTATCTTACTATGTGTTGTAAATAAAGATTTATTATTGTAAAAAATCTCAATCCTAATGTTTTATTTAAAGCACTTGATAATTTGGCTCCACAAATACTTCTACTATACTTTTTAAAAGGATGGTACCAAGAGCTGTTAAATTAATTACATGAGACCATTTCCACTTAACATGGGATGAAAATATTTTAAATCCCTAATGTTCACTATACTGTAGAGCACTGGAGAGGAGATACTAAACAAAAAGACAAAATCATCTTTGCAAAGCATCAAAGCCTAAGAACGAATCCATTATTCCATTTAAAAACCTGTTTGGTTAAGAAATATTTTGGAAATACTTTGGTAAGTGTGCTGGGTTAGTATCCAAGTAAGTGTGGTCTCTATTATAATTCAAGTGATTTCTTCTACATCCTACTTATTTTAGTGTGATTATTATTCAGAATGACATTTTTGTACTGTTCTCCCTGCTATATAATTAAAAACAAAAAAATTCAAATTTCTGTAATAAATTTACACGTGTGTGCATGAATATTTTGGGTAGAGTCTGACTCTATAATCATAAAGATTTAGACTCAAATGTCAGCTTCACTGCTTATAATGTGTTAATATTACTAAGTGTTAAACATACAGATTAAGTAGTTATTAATTCAAATTCTAGTTTTTCTATTTATTGACTATGTAATCTCAAGAAATTTACTTACTTAAATAGAAAATGACTACTATTACTAACAGCAAGAGGATTATTTTACATGCAGTTGCTTTGAAAATGTTTTTTTTTTTTTTAGAACAGTGGCTGGTACATAGTACAAATACTGCAAATAGCAGTTGTTAACATACAAACATGTATTTCATATATATTTTTTCTTTTCTCTTTTAAATTAACTGCAAACACAATTTCTTCAACAAATGTTTCTGAAAAATAAATGTTTAAATCTGTATTTATTAACAAAAACAGACAAGAATTTTACTTAAGGAAAACATTCAATCCTACCTTTGCATTGCATTCCTTGGCGAAAAAGACCTTTCAGTAGCCTCTTGCAGTACTGACATATTGTGGGACGGCCATAAGAGTGAACAGCAAATGTGTGTGGAACTTTTACTCTGCACATTACCATCTTTTCCATCCAGATTGGGCGACCACTCCATGATGGAATTCTCTTGCTTGGTTCTTGGTGGATATGTGTCTAAAATGTAAGTAATTCTAGTAAGTTTTAAGTCAATATTAAAAACAAAGTATCAGGAACAAAGCTTAACCAGGGAAGTCATTTATGTGGCATCCTAAAGCTGCCAATCTAAAAATGAAGATCTGAGCAGTTTCCTTTGAAAAGCTTAATTTAGCCGGGCGTGGTGGCGCACACCTTTAATCCCAGCATTCGGGAGGCTGAGGTAGGCGGAGCGTTGTGAGTTCGAGGCCGGTTTGGGCTACAACGCAAGCAGAAGGCCAACCTGAGCTACATAGTGTGACCCTGCCTCAAAAAACCAGGGCCGGGAGTTTGGCTCAGTGCCTTAAGTGCCTGCCCTGGCAGGCACGAGGTTGTGAGTTCAATCCCCGGTGCCGCGGAAAAAAAAAAAAAAAAAGAAAAGCTTAATTTACCAAATCTTGAAGGAGAAAAGTATATATTCTTTTATCCTATTTATGTAAACCAACAAAATTAAGGTATGTTAATTCTCATATATATACATTCACTGATTGTTATTTGTCATGTACATTTAGCATTTTACAAATATAAACCAAAACCTTAAAATAACTTCTAACATATTCAAATCTATTTAAAAGTTACTAAGGAATTAGCTACAGGAATACTAAATAAATTCAGGAAGTAATGCTGCATTACTGAATCTGATATCAGAAAATATTTTGGAACACATCTTAGATTTTCAAATTTATCTCAACCAACATTAAAATATGTACATATAAATTGCAGTCAGATGCAGTGGTACAAGTCTATAATCCCATAAATTTGGGAAGCTCAAGCATGAGGATCACAAATTGAAGACACCTATCTCAAAAATAAAAACCAATAGGGAATGTAGCTCAGTGAAGAGATTCTGCCTTAAATCTGCAATATTATTCCCTCACCCGCCCGCCAAAGAAGTCTAATTAATTTTGGTTCCATAAATAATGGCAGACACAAAACTAATAAAAACAGTGTTAGCCTCAGTAAATAGGCTATAAGTAGTTCTCTAACATTTACAACATTTTCCAGTTTTTTGGTTTTTTTCCTCCCAGGAAAGCAAAAAACACAAAATTAAAGAACATTTAAAAACCTGTATGTAAGAAAGGTGGTAGTGCATGTCTGTAATGACAGCACTAAGGGAGACTGAGGCAGGAGAACTAAAGTCCCATTTAGGCAATTTAGATCCTATCTCAAAATAAAAAAATAAAAAGAACTAGGGATGTAGCTTAGTGCTAGTTTCCCCAAGTTTGATACTTAGTATTACCAAACCAAACCTAAACCAAACCAAAGCAAACCAAACAGTAACCTAAGAGATGTATGGATTTTGGTAACTATGGCTCTTTCTATATAAAAGAATAGGTAACCAAAAAAATTATAGGGTAATTCAACATGGCTCATTACATCCATTCAACAAACATTCATTTATTATATGCTAGGTTCTATCTTTGGAACCCAAAAATGAGTAAACCATAATCCACATTCTCGAGCATAAAAGCCAAACACCTAACTGCCACCGAGATGTATTAATAGATTTTGTTGTAACTACTTACATCTTCACGCCAGAACTGAGATCCAGGGATAGTTAAGATGCCTTTTGTGGCTAGAAATATTTATAACTCAGAGAAGTTGAGTCATTCTACATTGTTATGTTAAACCAATGGAAACGAAAGTCAGAAGAAATCAAGAGACTAAATTTCTAAACTGAATTATGGGGCAGTTTAATTCAGGAACAGTACCAAAGAATGTTAAACCCTAAACCACACTTGAGCGCTTCAGATGTTGAAGGTTGTCCTACTCTAGTCTGGCTCACTCTTCTTCCCTTTGCCATGCGTGGGCCATCTTCAGCCAAAGAACACTACAGGGATTCTGCAAAGAAAGAATTCTAAGAAAGAACCACAGGCAACTAGAAACCTGTTTTAAGTCTTTGCTCATCCCTGGCTCCCTATTCTAGTGGTGACTCAACACTATGCTTTTTTGTACTCCTGCTTTTACCACTTTTGGTCTGTATCAAATTCAAAACACACAACATGGGGTAAGATTGATTTAGCCAGTCATCATCCAAGGTACTCTTAAAAATAATTTTCATAACAATTTTTTTAGTATGCCAATAGTAAATAAATGCCTTTTGGTCAGGTTCAATTGGGACTGGGGTATCAAGGAAATGGAACAGAGCATGTGTGCCAGGAACTACTGAGGGAACAGTGGTTGTAGCAACTACTTAATTTCTTAGGTCCAGTACAAAGTTACTTATGTAATGCTGGGTGTAGTGGCGCATGCCTTTAATCCCAGCACTCGGGAGGCTGAGGCAGGAGGAGCATTGTGAGTTCAAGGCCGGCTTGGGCTACAACATGAGCGCAAGGCTGGCCTGAACTACATAGCGCGACCCTGCCTCAAAAAAGCTAGGGCCAGGAGTTTGGCTTAGTGGCTTACGCGCTTGCCTGGCAGGTGTGAGGTTGTGCGTTCGATTCCCCAGTGCCCCGCCCCCACGCACACGTTACTCATGTTATTATCCCTATTTTAAATATGAAAATAAATAGACTTGAATCAATACTACTAAATGGCAGTATTAGAATCAAGATTTAAATTTAGGTTTTTGGCCTTGTAGTTCAGTGACTGTTAACCTTTTCCCCATCTCAATATACCTTGGCTTACAATACCATCCAACCAGAGCCTGGTATGGTGGCACATGGCTGTAATTCCAGTGCTAGAGAGGTAGGAAGATTATTGTGAGTTCAAAGTCAGCTTGAACTACAAAGTGAGACTCTGTCTCAACAACAACAAAAACAAAACAAAACAAACCAAACTCATCGGCAACAATGCTTTGCTTGTCTGTTGGGTAAGGAAGGCAAGAAGGGTATGGCAGATATAAACAGAATTTTAGCAGAAGGTATTAGTATAGTTAGCTTGAGAATTTGGTGAAAATGGGACCACTGAGAGCCTCGGAATTTAGTTCAGTGGTAGAACTACTTGCCCAGGACACTCAGGGAACTGAGTTTGATCCCTAATGCTGCAAAGGAAAAAACGGGGTGAGAGGTGAGTGGTGTGAGCCACTGAAATTAGAGTAACTAGAATTCAGTGAAAATTTTCTTGTTTTAAAGTGCCCTACTTACAAATTGGTACTTAGCTTGAACTGTTGTTTCTTCTCTATTTATGTGTAGCTAGAAATTTTCTAAAAATATGATTATTTTCACAGTTTAGGTTTAAGCTAACATTGCCAAACTTAATTGCTCATGAAAATTTGTAACACTGCTAACTCTCAATTACATAAAATAAAGAGAATCAAAGCATTTTAAAATGAATAGTTTCTCAATTATTAGCTTTGGAGTATTACTTGTACACGCTATCTCCACTTTGCATACACTAGACCCAACACTTTCGTTCTAGTGTGATTCTGTCCTTTCTGTGCCTTCAGGAATGTACTTTCTTGGTTTAAGATTGCTTTGGCTATTTTGGGTCTTTGGTGTTTTTATATGAATTTTAGGAACTTTTTTTTCTTGTTCTGTGAAGAATGTCATTGAAATTTTGATAAGGATTGCATTAAATCTGTAGATTGTTTTTGGGATATGGATATTTTAACAATATTAAGCCTGCCAATCCATGAACATGGAAGGTCTATTCATCTTCTAGTGTCATCTTCAATATCTTTCTTTAGTGTTTCATAATTTTCATTGTAGACTTCTTTTACCTCCTTTGTTAGGCTGATCCCTAGGATTAGTTTGTTTGAAGCTATTGTGACTGGAATTGTTTTCCTGGTTTTTTTCTTAGCTAGTTCATTACTGCTGTATAAAAATATCACTGACTTTTTAATGATTTTGTATCCTGCTACTTTGTTGAACTTGTTGATCAGCTCTAAATATGGTCTTCTTGGGCTCTTAAAACCACTACCCTATATTGTTCATCCCAAGGTAAGTTTCTTGTGCAGTTTGGTGTATAAAATGCACTAATAATATAACCATTCATTCTCAGAACCTATGCCCACTATTCTTTTTCTACTTTAGAAATCTCACACTACAGCTAAGCAACATGTAACTACAGGATTTTTATGACAGGATTTCAGAGATTTTTACTCTAGTATATCAGGATAGCAAAATCTTGTAACCAGGCTGTCAAGACAACAGCACAAAGCCTTCATTTTGCCACAGATTTACAGAAGACAGAGAGGTTTATAGAAACAATTAAATGATAAGATTATAATATATAAGTAGAAGTCATTTCAGGCACTGTTAGATGTATAAGAGTTCTTTTTTCTCTGATCCATTATATTTACCCTTAAGAGCCACAATATATTAGGGGGTAAAATCACAGAATAATAATGAGATATGGGTTTAATTCTAATATTTATTATTAATTTTCTGACTTCAGACAAGTCACTAAATCATTCCATGTCTCCACTGTCTTATGTGTAAACAGATCTGATATACACCATACTCTGAGGATCGATGGAGTCATTCATTCATCACTGAGTACCTACCAAGTACGTACAGGTATCGTGCTGCATACAACAGGGCACATAAAGAAAAGATATTATCTTTTCTAAATTAATAATAAACTCTTTGGGAAAGAGCTAACATATACACATATTAGGTAGGCTGTTACACACACAATTAGGCTTGAAAAATATGATGGCATTCATATTTTTCTAGGGAACTGGAAAATTAGGAGAAGTAGCTTTTGAGCTAGATCTGGAAAAACCATGTAGGGCTGGCAACAACAAGAACAAAGTCGGTAGCGTGGGGGGACAAGAGAGTGTCTAGGAAATGTTAGAGAACAGACTTTCAGCAATATAAAATATATACAAAGGTTTCTGTGAGGGTTAATCTTGGTTGTCAACTTGACTAAACTGCGAGGTTCCTAGAAAACAGGTAAAACACATGGTTGTCTTTATCTCATAGAAGCATTAGGAGTAACTAGTAAAATGTTGTTCCAAAACTTTGGAATACATACCTCTTCACTAAGAAGGGGTACACATTCAGGCTGGAGGGGTCTTGGAACTGAGAGGCCAGGTCCTGGTAGAGATACATTTGACAGACGTCTCTTTCTTACTCCACTACAGTTATTTGGAATCTTGAAGGCACATCTTTTATGATAATTTAATCCACAGCCTAAATATATTTTACAAGGTAAAATGTAAGATTAAAAAAAACTTCACTGGTTAAGTGTAAAACATAAAAACTGGTGCTTCTTTTATTTATTTTATCTGGCAATAATATTATCTTAAATAAGAACCCAGATGACAACACTTGAGTGAAACCTTGCAAACTGAATAAGCATAAGAAGTACAGAGAAAGGTGTATTTGGAAAGACTAAGTTAGCTGGAGTAGTGGATTTTGTAGTCGCTAAAACAATCACCCGGGAATTTGTTAGAAATGTAAATTACTGGGCTCTGCCCTAGATCTCCTGAATTAGTAACTCTGGGGATGGGGCCCAGAGAGGTACATTTTCTGATGCTTAGCAAATTTTGAGGATTTGGTTTAAAGCACTGATCAGCAACACACTGTGTCCTGTGTACTAAATCCTTCCCATAATGAGAAACTATTGGAAACTTGAATTTCAATATATATAAATACAAATTTTACTGGATAACAACCATGCCATTTATTTACATATTGTCTATGGTTAGTTTCACATAATAATAAGAGTTAAGTCACAACAGAGACTATATGTTCTGTGGAGCTTAAAATATTTACTCTCTGATTCTCCACATTAGAATACTGTTCCTTTGTCAAAATGTATACCTGCAGCCTACCCCCTAGCAATTGTAATTCAGAAAACCTTTGACAATTTTGCTGTACACAAGAGATTTAACTTCCTAAAACGATGATAAAAAAGGAGGCTGGTCAACTTTCTTTTTTTTTTTTTTTTTTCTGGTCAACTTTCTAAAAAGTTGATACAGTAAGTAAGGAGCTTGGTTTTTGTTGAGCCACTACTTTGCATCAAATGTTGTAGCCATTTACCTTATTTAACTTTTTATGAAACTGATGAAGTAGGATATATTTACAGAGAAATCAACCCTCAAAGAGGATTTGCTTAAAGATAGGAACAAGTAGGTGACAGAGGTAGGTTCAAATTCCTAATATCTGCTAATCTCTGTAATTGTAAACTTGGTTACTACCTCAACACTTATGATCTTGGTTTTTCATTGGTAATAAAAAATGGAAATGTGACATCCTCTTTAAAATGACAAAAAATTTAATACATACCTTCACATTTTAGCCCCTGACGTACCAATCCCCAGAGCATCTCACCACAATAATCACAGAAAGTAGGAGCTTTGTAAGAATGTACATAGAGAGTATGGGGACGAATCTGGAAGTCTTCTACTGTGGCCAAAGCTTTTAAAAAGAAAAGCATTAAATTTTCTATTTGTAATTGCAAAAAGAGTAGGAATGTTCACTATTTTTGTCAAAACACAGAATAATTTTTTTTTTTCCAAAGTTTCATCTGGCCATGAACTATTTTTGGGATTTAATACTGTGATTAAAAAAAAAAAAAAACCACCGTGATTTTTAACCTCTAGAAAGTTCACTAGCTTCAAACATGTTGAGCTCCAATTCAAGTTGGAGGCCTGTAAGTTAGGTATTTGGACCTCCAAAAGTCCTTTCTCAGAATGATGAGACTGCAAATTGCAATTAGCTTCATTTCAGCTAATTAAAAACTGTTTAGTGCTGGGCACTGTGGCACATGCCTGTAATGCCAGCACTAAAGAGGCTGAGGAAAGTGATCAAGTTCGAGACCAGCCCAAGCTACACTGTGGGACCTGGCTGTTAAAACAGAAAACAAAAACACCTGCTCCAAAACTCTCTAGTTTATCATACACTGAGAAATAGAATACTAAAGTAAAATGCGAAAAAATGGTGGGGGGAAAAATGCAAGGTTTCTGTCTCAACAAAACAAAAAACAATTCGTGGAACCTAATTTTAATTTATTATAATACTTCTGTGAGAAAAGACAATGAGTTCTTTCTTACGATCCCATTCTGGACCCAGATTATTGTATTTATATATATATATATATATTTATATATATATATATATATATATATATATATTTTTTTTTTTTTTTTTTGTACTGGGGACCAAACTCAGGATCGTGCACTTACCAGGCAGGTGCTTATGCTGCTGAGCTATATCCCTGGCAGGCCCAGATTATTCTATCTGTTCTCCATAGTCCTAGTCATTAAGAGAAAGCGTTCTCTCTTCAAAAAGCAATAGGACACAAAGACTTCCCTCCCAAATCAGCCTGCAAGTAATTAGGCTTGTCCCTGTGACTTGATGAAAGATCCAAAGTAAAAAAGTGATGGACATGAGCATGACCTTCAGTGAGGACAGGGAGTGAAGTCCTTCATGAATGAAAAGGAAGATAAAGAATGGGAATAGATGTATTGTGGTTATAGATGGTTTGTGGCTGTGACGAAGAAGATGAGTGATCATGCAGGGAAGCTAGATAAACAAGATTAGAAGTGTAAGATGAATAGTGACTTTAAGAGGATTTGAAGAACAGGTGAGTACTGGCAGAGGGAAAAGTAACAGCAAGACTCTGAAACCTTGGCTACCCAGCTTGCTTCCTTCTTCCCAATAATTCTCCTTTCCTGCCAAAAAGGAAGCACTGCAGACCTACTGTGTACATTGTTATAGCTTTCTCTCTTCTTTATAATCCTCACAAACAATCCTGCCCACAAACAGCCAGTCATGCTGTTGACTAATAGTGGAAATAGTAGGAGTTAAGGAATAAGGAATGACAAGGATGGGTAAAGTAGGAAAAGGAGAAAGTCGCTTGGAAACAAAAAGGGAAGAATTTTTTTTAAGGCATGCAAAAAGCAAATATTGTCACTTCCTCTTCTATATGCTCAATGTTTTTTCACTTTTCCTGATTTTCTTTCCTAAATCTCAATTCTCCTCAACTGTATCCTTTATAGAAATAGGGAGTGGGAAATAGAACTTTAATACTGCTTCATTTCTCTTCCAGGTCAGCTGATAATTCCTTTAGCTTAGCAACACTCAAGTCAGTCAGTTCATTTTCCTACTTTCCCATCTGTGGTATTACCTTCCTAACAGTTTAGAAAAAAAAACACACACACACACACAGTAACATCATAAATGAAAGGAGGTGGCAACTGTACAGTACCAAGATTAAGTGTAATAGAACACAGCACTTAGTACAGAAAATGAAACTCTTTGAAAAATAAAAATAAAAGGAGGTATTCACTTACCTGACAAAACAACTTCTACTAGATCTCCTTCATGTATTTCATCTGCTGAGGTAATCAGCTGCAAAATATTTTCGGAGTTCATGTCATGGCGAAAGAGAAGAATTTTGTCATACATGCCAAAGAATCCACACTCTGGAAACTATGGGAAAATGGTCCTATGTCAATATTCTCATAGCTTTCCATTTTTATGTTATGCTTCAATGTTATGAAAGAATTATAAATAGTGTTTTAACTAACTACATTAATACTGTATTTACATGTGATCCATATACTCAAGCATCCTAATTTTAAAGTTCAGATATAGAAAAGTAAATTTACAAATAAATAATTATCTTGAAACATATGTCTCTTACAAATACAGCCTTTCTAAACAGTTTGTGGAGAATACAATCTTGAACTTACTGACACTCTTTTCTTTCCTTTTTCCTTCCCTCCTTCCCTCTCTGTTAGTATTGGGAATTGAAGTCAGGACCTTTGCATTAAACTTTAAATTGCTATTGGGGATGGGGTTTAATGTCACTGAATTGCCCAGGCTGGGCTCAAACTTATACTACTTCTGCCTTTGTCTCTCAAGAGCTGGGATTATAGGCATGTACCACTACATCTGGCTATTTTTAGATGACCTAAAAGACAACCCATCTTTTTTCCATTCTCTAGAGCTGACCTAATGGTTATCATTTTGAGCTGAAGTGTTCCCCCATATTACATATAGTAAAGGCTTGGTCATCAGGGTGCTCTTGGGAGGTTGTGCTGGAGCCTTTGGGGGTGGGCTCTTAAGGTCACTGGGGCTATGTCCTTGAAGGGGATTTTGGTACTCTGTCTCTTTTTCACTCTCTCTCTTGCTCCCTGACCACAAGGTGTTTGGTTTTGCTCTGTTATATGATCTTACTATAATTTACTATCTTGCCAAAAGCAACAGAACTAACTACTCATGGACTGGAACCTCTACAACTGAGATACAAAATGTTTAAATCTTTTCTAAGTTGACTGTGTCAGGTATTTGTTAGAGCAACAGGAAGTTGACTAACACAGCTACTAATCACATGAAGTTATTTAAATATGAAATAAGTAAAATTAAAAGTTCAGTTCCTCAATCACTTCAGCAACATTACGTGGCCAGCTGCTACTTTGACTACAGGCTACAGAACCAGATGGTGCAGACATAGAACATTCCACTATTCTGCTAAGTTTGAATTGTGCTAGAAGGCCAGTAATTTTCAAACTACAATCACAAGAGTACTAATTCCAATGTCCCTATAATATTCCTATAGCTCTAGTACAGTGAATCTTTTAGAGCTTTCAATGATAACAAAGAGCCTGCTGCAGCAAGAGCTACCACTGCTCTAGTATTTATCTAATATCTTTCTAAAGTCTACTACTGTAATTTCAAACACATTGTTCATTACATTACCTTTTAGAAAAATCTTTAAACAGGAGACTTGCAGATTTGCTCACAAATGGCCTATTTATTTATATTATTTCAAGGCTTCTACACTGACTTTTGTGTGCCAAGAGACTCTGGGGATCAGTATGCAGACTAAAACATGAAGATAAATGTTTACTATAAAAAGTAAATTGTAAATTGTTTCAGGTTAAGAGAGAATTTTAAAACACCTGCCTTACAAAACAATCATGTTTGGTTTTCTAGCCAATTTTTAAAAAATGAGCCTATCTATGAAATTATCAGTGCCTTGGGACATGTTCCAAAAAATTCTTCAGGTCTTAGAAATTATAAATACTCACTGGCCATTTAGCTCCTTGTAGAACAACTTTTAATCATCACAACTATAAAGTACGTCAGACCATACAGGGCCTGTGTTAAGTAGCCTGATAAGAATCGGTCACATTAAGCTGTAAATGCATTCATGCCAGGGATGGTGTTGACATGATTTATCTATTTCATACGGTAGTCCTGCTTTGTGAAGATCCATGAGAGAAATTTCTTTGACTGGTTTTATAACAGGAATAACTTGATCATGTAGTTAATCATGTTTTATTGTTTACTTGGTCCAACAGAAAAACCAGCTAAAGTTATACCCTGCCTTTAGCACTGGTCTGTGATCTTATGGCAGGTGTTTTAGGTACAGAAAGCAACCTAGCTTCCTCATATTTTCCGAGTTTAATTTTCTCATTAGAAAAATCTTTCCTATCTCTCTAAAGAATCAGCTGAAAAAAATAAAATACTAAAGTTTTAAATTATACATTAAATTTTTATTTAAATTTTACTATTAGAGTTTTACAAAATTTTATTATTAAATTGGAAAATGAAATATCTTAAATTGCAACAATTCTTCAGGATTAATAACAAAGGACTCCATAATCCACTCTATTTTTTTTTTTTTTTTTTTGGTACCTGGGATGGAACTCACAACCTCACACCTGCCAGGCAGGCACTTACGCCACTGAGTTAAATCCCCGGCCCTATTTTTTGAGACAGGGTCTCACTATGCAGTTCAGGCTGGCCTTGAACTCACTTTGTAGCCCAGGCTGGTCTCGAACTCACAATGATCCTCCTGCCTCAACCTCCCGAGTGCTGGGATTAAAGGCGTGCACCACCACGCCTGGCACCACAATCCACTCTTATAAAAACAAAATCTAACAAATTTTGTATGAATGAAATTGATTTTTCTAAGTTACATTTCTTATATGTCTGTTAAATACAAGGTATTGGTCTCACAGTTTTAAAAAAACAGAACAATCCTTATCTATCCTTATCTTTCCAATCTAATATAAGATGGAAATACACACCAATACAGTATTACACATTGTAAGGCAAACGAAATATGAACGAAATTCTAAAAGAGCAAATAAGCAAATGGGAAGCCCGAATACAGGGCTTGAGCAGAACCTTAAAAAAGAGAAACAGAGCTGGGCACACAACTGTAGCTGTGGCAACTCTGCAGGCTGAGACATTCAAGCCAAATTTGGGCAACTCTGCAAGACCTTGTCTCAAAATAAAAAATTTAAAAGGATTCTTGCTCCATAGTAGTGCACTTGCCTAGCATGTGTGAGTTAATGGGTTCAATTCAATCCTCAGAATTAAGGGAGGGAGAAGAAAAGGAGTGGAGAGAGAAGCAAGGGTTTTCATAGGCTAAAAATAAAAATATGTCAATATTGAGAATAAAATTGAGTACAGCCTTGTGACTGAAGAACAAGGTGCAGAAGAATTGGGTAGTAGAAAGGGGACACAAATGCACATGGGGCCTGACTAGGGCCACACTAACAAAGCTGGAGTCAACACAGCCTTTTCAAGCTTTGTCATCTACTATCTACAATATCTCAGATTAACTTGTATAACTTTTCACAACACTTTCTTGTTTATAAAATGGATATCTATCAAAATTAGATTTCTTAATGACTGCATAATCCTGAGCTTTGTGATCAATAAATGCTATTGGTTTACATTATGATGCTATGTATTGACGGAAATATTATGCTATATCCTAAGCAAGGAAATAACATGATTAAATATGTTATTGTAAAAAGATTATGCTGATAGTACTGTGTACAGGAACTGCGACAGGAAAAGATCAGTGTATGCTCCTAAAAAAAGGCTGACGATATGGGTCAGAAAAGAAGTTTCAGGGTTTAGATTATATAATGAGAAATGAAAACAGACAACACTTCTTCTAGTAAATCATACAGATCATTAATATATAAACCTAATATCCAAATAATTATTACTGAAAAACTTAATAATAAACACAACAATGACAGAAAGAAAACAGCATTAAAGTAATAAATTTATGGCTTGCAAAAAAATATAAAATCATCTTCCTAATAAGATGCATGCACCTTCCTAATAAGATTTCATGTGAATAACAACATGAAATCAGTATTAATAGAACCAAAAGCAAATAAAAAACTTAAAAGGGAAAATTACAAGTATACATTTTAAAATGAACATTTGTGTATCAGAAGTTGGAAAGCCCTTGGTGATGATAAAAATAAAGTCATTTTCTTGGCTAGCAAATGCTTTCATAATTATGTTTATCTATTAAGCTGACAGATTACAGAGTTCTGAGGAAAAAAGTTGTAACTAGCTTATGACAGATTTTTAACTGATAGGTGTGTTTGGTGAAATACGTAGGAATTATCTGAAAGCAAGAGTCAGAACTAAATGAAGTAACAGAAAACAATGGCCTTAAAAAAAAGGCAAAAAAAGATTAAATATTGCCACTGAAAATCAGAAAACACTGTGGCCAAGTTATAAAAAAAAGAAATTTGGAGTCATTCAAGGGCCATGGGGAGAACAAGAAGCCAGTCACTTCCTGTTAGTTGGCACCATGCACGGGCTGCGGGGAGGACAACCAGACACTAGCCCCTTCTGGTATAAGCTGGGAGACCAGAAGAGCCAAGGTTCCCACCATGAGTGACTGGCTGATCTGGAGAAACACAGGCTGAGATGATAGCTATTAAAGTAAAATACAATTTAATGCTTGTGGAGTTTAGTGCTTCATTGACTTTGCAGGCCTTAAGCCAGTAGTCTGATTATCTGTTTACAGAATAACAACACACAATATAGCATCTATGGGGGGGGGTCTCCTTCTGAAGGTGGCAGCCATTGTTAATTCCCTATTATCTTGTTTTAAAGTCCTGTATCATTTTCACTATTTTGTTTGGTTTTATTGTTTTGTCTAGTTTGATTTTATTATATCTGATGGTACAGGCAGCTATTTCAAAGACAACAAGATAAATTATGGTAGTTGTTTTGGATTTACTATTATCTTGCTTTGAAGTCCTGTACTGTGTTGATTTGTTTTTATCGGTTCTAGTCTGTTCTGTTTTGTTTGATTTTTCTATGTATGATGGTATGGGCAGCTATTTTAAAGATGACAAGAGGCATTATGGTAGCCAATACTGATTTCCTATTGTCTTGTTTGGAAATTCTGTATCACACTGTTTTGTTTTGATTGGCTTTATTCTGTTTTATTTTGCTTGGTTTTAGTCTCTTCAAAATAAAAAATATAGAAAGTGGGTAAAAAAAAAGAATAGCCAATTTTTCATGATTCAAAATTCAAAAGGTAAAAAAGAACAGAGGGCAAAATCTATGCCTTTCTTACCTAGTTATTCCCCCTGTAATCAACATTGCCAGTTTTCCTGAATCCTTCTAAAGGTATTTTTTATACAACGAAGTAAAAATGCACGAATCTTTTCCCTTTCACACAAATGGCAGCACAGCATAAACACTGCATGTACTTTGATTTTTAAAAATTTTTACTTAGGAATATATTTTGGGGATCATTTCTTTAACAAAGCATGTTTATTCTGTTTTTCTTTTTCTATAACTGTGTAGACTAGTTACTCCTGGTGGGATATGAAGTGATCAGCAAAATTAATGCCAACTTCTTTGCACTCGAATCTTACTGTATACTTTAACATTAGTTTGTCTATCTGTAAAACAGGACATACTTCGTAACCATGAAAATTAAACAAGTTAACCTGTATGAAATCTAGAACACTTGATGATTTGAGTGCTGCTATGAGTTTTAGCTATTCTTGTTTCCAGTATTTTGTTG
Organism: Dasyprocta punctata; assembly: GCA_004363535.1. NCBI lineage: Eukaryota > Metazoa > Chordata > Mammalia > Rodentia > Dasyproctidae > Dasyprocta > Dasyprocta punctata. The sequence continues at coordinate 55,436 of RJWM01004855.1, forward strand.
TCACAAACAATTACCCATTAATTTTATATGCATGTATTTTTTCACATTTGGAGTGCATGTAAGGAGCAACTTTTTAAGAAGATTTTCTGGGTCAAAGTACATGCATGTTTAAAATTTTAAGATACTGCCAAATTCTCTTTATGGGGGCTATGCCAATTTATAGTTCAGCAAGCAATATATTAAGAGTTTGTTTTCTCCACATCTTGTTTTATAGTATACTACCAAATTTGTTGATCTTAGGTAAAAAATGGTATCTCTGTGTAGTTTTGTATTTATTTTACAAAAAGCTGAACATATTTCATATGCTTAGGAGACACGTGTATCTCCTTTTCTGTTAGCTACTGACAATGGTAGATTGCTGATCCTTAAAACTCTAAATCCAAGTATTCTTCAGAACGATTTTTTTTCAGAATGGCTCTTATTATGTGAGAGACCCTTAAAAAGTCCTGAACGGTATATCAAAAGGCATAAAAGAAGACACTTTATGTTTCAAAGTATGTAAACGGAATCTCTCAAATGATCTGGTATTAGCTGGGCACGGTGGTGCACATCTGTCATTTTGGCACTCTGGAACACTGAGCTAGTAGAAGTATAAGCCAAGTCTGGGCAATTTAATGAGACCCTGTCTCAAAATAAAAAATAAAAAAAGGACTAGGGATGCAGCCTACTACAAAGGCACTGGACTCAATTTCCAGTAAAGACATAGGGATGAGCGTGGACACCAGAACCTATTATATACTATTGCTGTTTTGGTGAATATGCCTTCTAAACATTCTGTTCTTACTTTTCTGGTCACTGAGACACAATACCTGACACCCACAAGTCAAAGGGGAAAGGTTTATTTCTAAACACAGTTTGTAGAGATTTCTAATCCATAGTTAGCTGGCTCCAAGGCAGAATAGACAGCATGGCAAAAGGAGACTGAAGAAGAGAAACACTCCATGGCAAAGCAGGCAGGAGGCAGCAAAGCAGCAGGCCTTCCTTTCTCTTTTATCCCATCCAGACAGCAAACCTTTTTGGGTAGTGCCACTCATTACATACACCCAGAATAATGTTAAGTAAGTCAATCAGTGGACTAATTTAATTATCACACTCTTAATCCACATTCACACTCTAATTCAAGCCACCTCCAAAAAACTCCTCTTATGAGGCACATGAGACTTTGAGGGGACATCTAGACAGAAACCATAAAAATTCTCATGGAGAAAAAAGGCCAGTTGTGATGGAGCAAACTAGAAGAGTGGCAGATGCGGGAACTGGCAGTAATAGTAACTAGCTCTGATTTACTATATCCCTCTAGGGTAGTGGTTCTCAACTGGGATATTTTACCCCTCAGAATACATGTCTTGGTCTTAAGATGATTTTGTTTTACACAACTTGAGCTGCTGGCATTCACTGGATAAATCACTGTAGAATGCACAGGACAGCCACTAGAGCACAATTATCTGGCCCAAAATGTCCATGATAAAGTTGAAAAGTCCTGCTCCAGAGAATAATGGAGCCAAAAAGTATAGAGAGCCTGGGAAACTGGAAGGAAGTTGACAGCCTTCCACAAACCAAACAGGCCCATATTTCCTTCCCTAGCCCACTTCAACTTTGATTAAAAGACAGAGGAAATGAACAGCAGAAGAACTGCAGAGAAGCAGCGAAATTAGCCTTTGATTTGGCTTCTTTCCAACACTCTTTTCCCATTTCCTAAAGATGGATCAACGCCTCCTCTTTATTGTATAAAATGAAGTCCTAATGACCCCAATTCATGAGAAAGTAACAAATTTTAAGCTATCAAATTCCCACTCCCATGGATTCCCTTTGCTTTTGCATTAAAAATGGCTTAAAAATTTTTAAAAAATTATTGTTCTGTAACTACTGTATAGAAATTAATTTTGGGGCCAGCTATTTAGCTCAGAGTTTGATCCTCAGTCCCCCCCAAATTAATTTTGATTATATTAACTTACACCTATAGTAAGTACAAGGTCTCAAAATTCTCCAAAATTCTTTCAAGAAACATCTATTTTGAAAGTTCTTTAAGGTAAATAATTTAAGCCCCTATCATTAAAATTATGTCAGTAAAATGTTAGATGTGGTAAGAAGTTCAAAGCTTTTATTTAACTTGGTCAAAAATAATTTTTACATGTTAACAAATAGCTTCAGAATTTAACATTATCCAAATAAGTAGTTTATCACTAAATATTTGTAGAAGGATACAGATTTTATTCTAAATGCAATGGGAAACCACTGGAGTTTTGACAAATATTTTCATTTTTTAAAAAAGTTATTTTAGGTATAATGAGTAAAGTACACTAAACGCAGTTAAAGGTTTGATAACTTTATATAAACATTTATACACCATGTACCCAATACATAGAACATTCTTAGCTTCACAGACATATGCACTTAAAAGACATTGAATACTAAAGTGTTTTTTAATTTGATACCAAAGAAATCTTCACAGTAGGTCTTTTGAAATCTACTGTTTCAAGTAGGTAGACCAGAGAGTAGTGCATAGTAGGGCAAGATGCTCTCTGTTTAGGGTTCCTCCAGAATCACCAAGAACCTTGAACTTAGTTAACAGGCACTAATTTATTAAACAAAACTTGTTGAATACTAAGCAGCTAATTTAAGAACCATTCCCTCAAAATAAATCTAATAAAGTTATTACCAAATTTTGTCAAGTATTTGAGACTCTCAATGACTTTCTATATGAAAATGTAAAGCACTTTAGTTTAGATGAGTCAGTAAGAACATTCGGCCAGGTGTGGTGGTGCACATCTGTGACTGCAGCATTCTGGGGGGTGTAGTGGGAGGGTTGCTGTGTGGGAGGCCAGTTCAAGGCCAGCCTGAATTATACAGCGAGACCCTGTCTCCAAACACACACACACACACATGCACGCGCACAAAAACATTATTTAATATACACTTGAATTTATTCTTATGTTTCAACATTTTCAACTCAGATTTTTCTGGAGGTGGCATACCAGAAAAGCTGCTTTCACATCTGCCTTTAACCAAAATTTTTTCTTTTATTAGTTAATTCAAACTTTCTGGGACCTTCTATTCTAGCCAAGATTTTAACCTGAGTTTAAAACAAATTTTTTCTTCTTCCAGTTCAAGCCTCCAGATTAATAATGGCTGCGCCTGTCACTTTTTTCCTAGATGAAAAATGTAGGGGTAAAGAACAGGATGTCACCACACCAATCCAACACAGCTGTAGTAGAAAGAATGAGGTAGACAAAACAACACAGAATAACTGGTTTCTAGAAAACAAAAGATACAGCTGGAGTTTTCACTCTACTTTGGCAGAACCTGAAAATTACACTCAATCCATTTCTACAGAGACAATGTACTCAGTCAAACAGGCCAAAATCACTCCTAAATTAATCTGCATATGCCATAATCTTTAGGTTTAGAATTATATAGTTAAAACTAAAATCAAATGTTTAAAGTCACCTAAAAGCAGATAGTCAGTTTTAGTCAGAATAATTTCAATTTTGCTAAATACCATTATAACTTAAAATGAATTTCTGCCTATTTTCTTTCCCATTATTCCAATCCACTATGTTCACTAACAAATTAATAGCAATAGCATTATAAAAATTATTTTCGAAGCCTTCTGGCATATGAAACCAAAAAGGTGAAGAGTGTAGTCATAATATGTCAGAAACTATACAAAGCATCTGGCATAGGCTTATTTAATTTCCTGGAAACTCCTAAATAAGTAATCCCTGTCCTTTAATAAAATAAACATGTATTTTTTAGTTGTCATGTCAAATACTAAAATCAAAAGGTAATGGACAAGTAATGTTAAATGTTGGCAGGCTGCTATACATGCTTTGGTATTTATTAGTTTTAAGACCACTGCAGGACCAATGATCTTTCCAGATTTAAATAAATTTTGAAACCACAGGAATTACTACTTTTGACCACTAATTATGTGTCAGACATTGTAGTAAGGGATTTACATTTAATCCCCATAATTTGGTTAATTGAGGTAGCTTCAAAGAGGAGAAAATTCCTCAGATGTTAAGTGATTTTAAAAGGACCTATCACTACAAAAAATGTGAGAGAATAAAGATTTACATACCTAGTCTGTCTCAATTCCAAAACTCTACTCTGAGACATTATACTCTGTCATCTCTTCTTTGGATTTTTTTAATGCACTAGTAACAAAGCATACAGAATTTCAACATTTGGAATCCATGCATGAGTGATCATTATAAAAGGGCCAGGCTTTTGGCTTATTCCCTCAGGATTGATTTGCTCACTTAATCAGACTTATAAGTGGCCTGCCAGTTGCAGATGTGATCAGCACATTTCAACTTGGATCAATCTCAGTTTAGATTTGTTACCTTCTAAGTTTGGCTGGTTCCATGTACCATAATTCTTTGAGTTTTATCAGTAGAAAGGCGGTCTTTTCAGTTTCTAAACTTCTAGATGGCAGAGACCTTTTTAGTGTCAATTTTGCTTTATAAACTAATACAAAGAAACAGGAATCTGGGGATGTAGTTCAATGATAAAGTATGTGCTTGGCACGCATGAAACCCTGAGTTCAATCCCCTGCACCACTAAAACAAAATAAAAGCAGGTGAAGAAAATCAATAGGAATCTTATATACAGGTTAAAATTTTATTCATTGTTCAACTCTATCCATATTAATAAAAGAAACTGTACTATTCTTAAAAATGCCCAAACCAAATTAGGGATCCTATTGGAAAGAGTTCAAGCTATACTTCACATTTAGAGGATTTTAATCTAGGAAATAGTCATGTTCTCTAACTTACTGATATCCTACAATAGCAGTAACAGAAATTTTACATTTCTCCAAACTTCAGAAATTATACTTCTGCATTAACTTGTATTTTTGTTTGTTTTTAGTACCAGGGATTGAATTCATGGCCTTCATACTGAGCTATACCACCAGCCCATTTTTAATGTTTTTAAATTTTGAGCCATGGTCTACCTAAATTGCCCAAGTTGGGCTTCAATTTACAATACTCCTGCCTCAGCCTCCTACACTGCTAGGATTACAGGCCTGTACCACCAGGTCAGACTTTTGATTTGGGTTTTTAACCTCAGGATTAACATTTTGGGCCAGTTAACTGCTGCAGGGTTCTCCTACACATTCTAGCAGCCTTCCTGCCCCATAAATATCAGTGCACTGAGTTGTGATAAGCAAAAATGTCTCTAGCCCCTAGTTTCAATCCCCAGCAGTACAAAAATAAAAAATGAAATAAAACAAAACAAAACATAAAGAGCTGCGGATGTGGCTCAGTAGTAGGGTACTTGCCTAGAATGTACAAGTCCCTGCACTGATCCTTAGCACTGTAAAAAACTCAACAAAACAAAATCTACAGATGTTGCGAAATGACCCAAACAGGGATCAAAGTCTCCCTGGTTGAGAACCTTGAGTTTAATTTGATTTTACACATTAAAATTAGATACTGAGAGTGTAATATCTGCCAATAAAATAGTAAAAGGCCTAATTTATATTCTCATGTAGAATAAGGAAAAAGTTCAGTTGTGCCTTCAGGTAGTAAGTAACAGCATTTCACAACATTCTAGAAGAACCTAGCTTGACAATCCCAGGAAGACCACAAACTAAACAGCAGTCTAAATTAGTAGGAGTAGCTTGGGTACAATGAAGGCACCGACACAAGAAGCAGTGTTTATTTGTTCATTTCTCTCTCTATTCAGCTGACAAATAAAGATCATTTCATTAATGCAAATAATTACCACCATAGTCTATTTGTAGCATTATGTTTTTAGTATTAAGTGTAGATAGAATGTGTCTTTTACCAAACCTTTATTAAGAATAAGGCACTTCTGAGCCTCAGAGCTGAATAAGACAGCACCAATCTCAATGTACACAATGTTGGAAGGGTTTCAAAGCTTCAAAAAAAGGAAGCTAAGTTCTGGCTTATGCTAACAACAACAACAAAAGAAACCCCACCCTACTCCACCCGAGGGATGTGTAATGAAACTGGATGAAATTCAAAGAATGTCCACTTTTAGTCATTTCCAAATTTTTAGCAAAACTCAACTAGAAATGATTTGCTGGTTGAAGAGGTATTTACTTACAATTTAAAAAAAAAAAAACCTCACCATGTTTTACATTATCCTTGTTGGAATACAATGTAGTTTCTAATTGAAGCTTCAAATCATTGTTTTCTATTTTTTTGTTCTCTGTCCAGGAATATTAAATTCATTTTTTCTCCTAATTAAACACAATACCTGTATTTATTTTAAAACTACTATTCAAACATTTCCCTATAAGCTTGCCAGTTTAAATTTTGTGAAATATATTTTTAAGTCATTAGACCAAATATTTATTTAGATTACTGTTTTTCTTTTGTGGCACCGGGGATCAAACTCACAACCTCGTGCCTGCCAGACAGGCGCTAAGTCACTGAGTCAAACTCTTGGCCCTAGTTTTTTGGAGGCAGGGTCGCACTGTGTAGCTCAGGCCGGCCTTGTGCTAGCGTTGTAGCCCAAGCTGGCCTCGAACTCACAATGCTCCTCCTGCCTCAGCCTCCCGAGTGCTGGGATTAAAAGCGTACCCCACCACATCCGGCAATCACTGTTTTTCTTACCAATATGGAGTACTTCGTAGAATGAAAATACTAACCTTATATAGTATTTCTTGAGGCTTATTTTTGACATTATTTCCCACATTTATATTACAATTTTGAACAATAAAACCTGTAAACTATTATTTTCCCTGTTTTCTTTTATTGATCTGAAAGTTGAGTTATCTCATTGTTTAAAGTTTAACAGTCAATTTCATTTGATACTCATTTCCCTTTGATCTGAGTTTTCATACTTAACCATTAATTAATTCCTCTGAAATTCACCTTGATGTTAAGGTGGAAATCTGTTAGTACTCCTTTGACTGCTTAAAACTGACTTTCTAAACAGCATTTTTAGAAAAAGGCCTCTATCATGGCCTAGTCCCAGTTTATTCCCCAGTTAAGTAGTATATAATTTCAGTTATTTGTCTCTTTTTTCCTTCCCTTGCTTTTCAGATTTTAACATTAATGATCTTGCCAACTTTAGAAAAATATCAGATAAATTTCAGAATAACACTGCCAAGGTAGAGATTCTCAATAAGATCTTTAATGCAGCACTCGGGAGGCTGAGGTACGTGCAGCGTTGTGAGTTCGAGGCCGGCTTGGGCTACAACGCGAGTGCAAGGCCGGCCTGAGCTGCATAGTGCGACCCTGTCTCAAAAAACCAGGGCCGGGAGTTTGGCTCAGTGCCTTAAGCGCCTGCCCTGGCAGGCGCGAGGTTGTGAGTTCAATCTTTAATGGAAAAAATAATTTTGGAAATAAAAATTATGTAGTACAAGTCTCCTTTTTCAGGAACATAAGACAATCATTTTACAAATTTTTTAAAAAATTCAAACTTTAAAATTTTACTTATACTTGGTTTTGTCAATTTCTTGAAATAATTATCACTACTTTTAGTCACTGTTTTCCTAAAGGACACAGTTTTATATTTTTGATTAGTTTTCCTGTCCCTCTTGTGATACCAGAAGATCTTAGATAATCTCATTTAACTGTTTCTAGCCCTTTACAGTTGCTCTATAGGTGCGTTCTGGCAGTTTAACTCTTGGAAATGGTATATGGTGGAGAAATATCTCCATTTCATTAATTTAGATAACATCCTAAAAGCACAGAAATAAAGAAAAGCATACTTATTCACTTAACTGCTCGACAACAGTAACTAACTCAATTGAATTAAAAAATTATGAGATTCTGAAGTCACATAAAAGCAATCACCATTAATCTAAAACACATCATACACCGAATACAATATTCTAATAATCACAAGTTTTCACATGCAGCTCAAAAAGATTAAGTGAATCATGTAACTGATACACCATTAACCTCTAATTTTCTACATCAATAAGAACATCAGTATAGCTAATAGACAATCATGAATAACTTACTATAGAGGTCTCTTTCCCAACCTTGTCGTGGTCTGGGAAGTTTATATCTGTAATCCCATGGAAATGATACTGGAATCCTGGAGAGTTAATTACAATCTACCACCTCCAGTGCAACCCACAGAGAGAATAAAGACACTAAGACATATTTACAGTTAAGGGCAACCAAAGGGTCCTGAGTCTGGTCCACATGAGGGTTCACGGAACAAAGTCCTCAACCCAGGGCTTAACCTGGATTTTATTAATTCGTGAAGAAGTGGCTAAGGATGAGTAACTGTGAGAATGGCAGGAATTATGTGAGTACTGTGAGCAGGGCTGGCTAGGAGGCCAGAGGCACCTCTGCAATACGCAGAAAGAAGGTATTTGGAAAACCAATCCGCAAAACACAACTGAGATAGCAATTAATGTTTAGAGGACAGTGTTTCAGCTTTGTAAACCTCTTGTGTAAACCTTTTTTACCCTAGGAAGTCACAACCTCTTATCTTGAGACTTGATCCCAGTTGATAGCCCTGGAGCTGTAGGGCTCTGCTCAAACATTTAAAGGGAAGTTCTAAAATGGGGAAACAGGATTGTTGTTTGGCTTCAAAGATTATGTATCAGTATTTTCAGCTATTCCTATTTACATTGCTTAGTGCCAATTGGAGGGAAAAGCTCTGTACTTATCAGTAATGGAGCTAGGGTCAGGTTTAGCTAAAGTGGAGGTAACTGCTTGACATCTAAGGAGAGCCATCCAGATGGTCCTCTACAGTTCTTGCTTCCTTGCTGAAGAAGCTGGAGAAGGGTTAGTTGTGGGCTGTATGGCTTTTAGCTGTCTCCAGGTTGTGAATCCTCTATGAAAGATTTTAATGAGAAGAATTATAAACAAGAGAATGAGCACACTAATTTCGCTATAAAACCAAGTTAGCCTTGAGATATGCAAATGGATTTAACTGTTTTATAGCATCAGCAAACATCTCAATCTTTAATTTGGGTATCAAATGTAGCTGTCTTTTGTGACACAGCACTAGTCTCTGAAAACAATCTATATCCATGGTGATATTTTGATGAATTGCTCCTTGTATGTTTTTTGATCATTCTCCAAGGACTGACCTATACAGATCAAGAGGAAACAATTGTCTTCAAGACTGTGGGTAATAAATTTTGACATACATGTATATTCAATAAAGCACAAAATCAAAAGTTAACAAACTTAATTGGTAGTAGCTTTCAGTCATTTCTAGATCACCACTGACTAAGGTATTGTCAACAGAGAAGGCTCTTGAAGCACAGTGGTTAATACTTTTTTTTTTAGTTTGGAAACTACTAAATCAGATTAATAAGTAATATTATTGATAAACTAACATATATTGTGTAATTACTATGTGCTAAGTACTGGGCTATTTTAGAAACAGATACTTAATTACATATCTATAGGTTTTCTGTCTCTGTCTTTCTCTGTCTCCCCAAAAACCCTCGAAGAGATGAACGCTAGTTTTAATCTCATTTGTCAGGTAAGAAACCAAGGTTTCATGATCTAAGTAAGTGGTACAGACAAACTCCAGCTTGACCAATAACTTATATTTTTAACTACAATAGCATATTGTTCCTTATGAATTTCTTTCTACAACCAAGAAATATTTACTGAGAACTTACTGTGGCTATATCTGGCTTCACAACACTTAGTTTTATAATACACGCAATCACATAAAGAGACAATTATAATCTGCACAATGAATGTTAAAATAGTGGATAGCATGTATACAGAAAAAGACTTGCTCTAAGTAGAAGATAAAATAGATTATTCAAAACAGAGGAACACTGAGCACAAAATGCCTAGTTAATGAGACAGCAAGTGTTATGTTTGCAGCTGAGGAAATGAATCTGGATCACAGATATGCCTTAGGAATCATTAGAATATTTTATAAGTAATCTTTCAATAATACCTTACATAAGCAATCACTGTGTCTTTTACCTGCACTACAAATGTTACTTTCAGGGGAATGAGAGGGGTAGACATCACCATAAAGCTCTTGAATAACTAAATCTGGCTCACATAAAATTTACAACACTCCTGGAGAGCAAAAATCACAAAGATTTATTCATTTGACCATGAAAAAATCTACAAGTGCCTAGAGAGGTTTCTGCTTTTTTTACTGACTACTGAGGATGTCAAATGTACCTTGCAGTATCCATGACTGAGATGTACCTCAGGTGATGTCCCATAGTTGATAATAGCAAAAGCAGGAAGTGTGGTTTAAAATATGTTTTCATAATTTCCCAACAAGCAGTAATTCTCTTTGAATCATTTTATACCTTTTGTTCAGGGAATATCATGATCTACTTTATATTACAGTAATCTGACTGTCACTCATCTTTTCTGCAGAATAATCATTATGGGCTGGAAACATATCTTACATCTTGGGAGCCTCATAGTATTGAGCATTGTAACTGAACAAAATAAGTACACCATAAATATTTGTTCAATTGAAGCACAATCAGCACACAAAGGCAACTAGGGAAGGGATAATTTTATCATATTATTTAGCTCTCTACAAACTGCCAGTTAGAAAAAGGGAAGTTAGTAATATTTTCTGTCTAAAATCAACTATCTTATTAACGTATAATCAGACAGGGACCTCACTAAATTCTTGAATTCTAAGGTTAAAATTTACATTTTCAATATGTGGAAAATGAGATGGCAAGCGCATACAATGAAACATACAATTTTATATACATATTTGAAGAACCAAACTTCAGATTATTATTTATCTGGTCCTTAAGCTTGTCAACTTCCATTGGACTAAAGGTTCCAAACTCTGGCTGAGTTAAGTAAGTTTTATTGAAGCATAAATTATAGAGCTATTTTAATCCCAGTACTCGGGAGGCTGAGGTAGGAGGAGCATTGTGAGTTCGAGGCTGGCTTGGACTACAACGGGAGCGCAAAGCCGGCCTGAGCTACACAGTGAGACCCTGCCTCAAAAAACCAGGGCCGGGAGTTTGGTTCAGTGACTTAAGCGTCTGTCTGACAGGCACCAAGTTGTGAGTTCAATCCCCGGTGCTGCCAAAAAAAAAGTTATAGAGCTATTAGCTGTGAGTATAATGTTAATGAATCAGTAATCAGTTAAAGGTATCCTTTAAACAGACATACACATTAGATAAACTGTTTCTTGAACTGATAAGTACTATAAACAAAGGCCTGCAGAAATCTAACTCTGTATTTCAACTAGGAGCAATGGCTCAGTATTTGCTAATTCAGTGTTTGCAGTGACACGTATAGAACATGACTACTATGAATAATGAGAACTGAATGTATGAAGGAATAAAAAATGGTAATGGCACTGATAACAACAGAAAAAAAACAGAATATATTGTACTGTATACACTGCATTACACATAATGTGGTTATGATATTGGCTGAAGATAGTCTAGGACAAGTTAAAGATGCAGAGTATATAAACCAGAGAAGCAGTTTGCAAGCATTCTCTGTAAAATGCCAGAAGTAATATTTTAGGCTTGGTAGGCCACCTAAAAAATTCTGCTATTGTACAATAAAGGTACTCATAGATAATATATAATGAATGGGCATGCTATATTCTCATATAACTATTTATCAAAACAGGGATCACATTTGGCCAATGAATGTAGGCTGCTGACTCTTGCACAGAGCAATTGCTAAAAGAAATTTTAGAGAATATATAATAAAGAACTACAGTACAGATAAAAAGAATTATGTCAAATACTTAATTCTAAAAAGGAGGGAAAAAAGCCCCCAAGATAAAAAGGGGCAAATATTAAGCAAACAGCAAATTTTGTGATACATGTGCTCTTCCTTACAATGAGACTGAGTGTGTAGCTCAATGGCAGAGTGCAAGCTTGACATGTGGCAAACCCCTCAGTTCAATCTACAGGATGAAAGAAAGAGAAAAAAAGTAAAAGAAATAGGAAATGAAGACAGGAAGAAAAAAGGAAGGTAGGAAGAAGGGAAGGTGGGAAGAAGCATGATGAAAGATACCTACACTGCCATGTTCACTCTATTAGAGCACTCTTCACAATAACCAAGTTATGGAATCAACCTAAGTGCTTTTGATGAACGAAAGGTTAAAGCAAAAGTGGTACATACAAATGCACATGGAATACTATTCAGTCTTACAAAAGGAACAAATTCTGTCTTTTGTAACAACATGAATAAAACTGGAGAATATTACGCTAAGAAAAATAAGCCAAACAGAAAAACACTATATGTTTTCACTTATACATGGAATCTAAAGCGAGGCAGAGAGTAAAATAGGTGGACAGTTGGTTACCAGAAGCTGGGGGTAGAAGAAATGGGGGAAGATGACAAACGGTACAAAGCTTCATTAGACAAGAGAAGTTGGATTTTTTGTATGGCTACTGCAAAAATGTAACTATACATAAACATTGCTAACAACTGAGTACTGTACATTTTACAATTGTTAGAAGTTTAAACGTTCTCACCACAAAAACATACCTGAGGAGTTGGATACATTAGCCTGATATAATCACTACATATTGTATTATAAATCAACATCCCTTTGTGCTATATAAGTACATATAATTATAATTTTTCAATATACAGTAATCAAAAAAAGATATGGACAACTTTTACACTCAATAATAAGACAATTTATAGACTTCCCCAGAGAAAACGTGAATGGAAAGTCTATGAAAATATGTATTATTAATCATTAAGGAAATGCAAATAAAAATCAGAAAGAGGTATTTCTATACTCCAACCGTATTGGGTAAGTTAAAAAGACTGACAAAACCAAGGGTTAGTAAGAATGTGGAGCTCATAAGGAAAAGGTATACCTATTTTAGAAAAGTTTGTTAGTATCATATGAATATACATTGATCATATGACCCAGCCATTACACTAAGTACCCAAGAGAAATGCAAACATTTTTGAGAAGTGTTTTTTTTTTTTTTTTTTGGTACCGGGCATTGAACTGATGACCTTGCACTTGCCAGGCAAGCACCTATACCGCTTAGCTAAATCCCTGGCATTTTTAAATAGATTTATAAGGGAATGTTGACAAACTTTATGTATAACAGACCAAATTAGAAACAACTCTAATGTTGGTCAAGTAATAAATGAACAAGTTGTGATAAGTTCATAAAATGGGCTAGTTTTGCATTAAAAAGGAATTGCTGAAACACAAATACATGAATAAATTCCAAAAAAGTACTGTGCTAGGTGAAAGAAAAAACAAAAGACCACATAGGTATGATCTCATTTATGTGAAAATTCAGAAGTGAGATTATACAGAAAGAATGCAGAGTAGTAGTTGCTCAGGGCCAGAAGTGAAGGGAAGAAACTACTGCAAAAGTGCAAGAGATTTACAGGATAGAGGAAATGCTTCATAATTTGAATCATCAGTGATCATACAACTGTACACTGTATATAATTGTTAAAACTCATCGGACTCATGAACTTAAACTGTATGATTTTATAATAGGCAAACTGTATTTCAAATATGAATTCTAAAATATAAAGAACTTATAAAACTAGAACTTAAGGGAGAAAAACCCAAAATGTATATACATGACACAATCCTGTGTAAAGAACCAGAAAATAAATCAACATAAAAATCTACTCTTACCCAATAAAATAATTTATAAATCTAATAGCTATTCATAACAGTGATTCATTTTAGATCTTGTGGTTTTAAAAATAAATATTATTTTTGTCTATGTAATACATGAATATATTTCAGTGTGTGTATACATATAATATACAATATAACAACAGTCTGTACTAGTCTGTTGTTATCTATATACAGTGGGGATCTTTATACGCACCAAAAAAGGTCTTTTTTGGGGGCGGCGCTAGGGAAGGGATAGCTACAAAATACTTTAAATAATCCCACAATTTCCATCTTGGATCACTGAAATGGTACTTTAACAAATCTTACAAATTCACAAATTACATTTTCTAATATCTGAGATCAGACATTTTTATCTCTCATGTCTGAGGTTAATTATTACTAGTATTCTGGTAACACTGGGAAGCAAAAATGTAGAACATGTATCTACATCTGGTATTATGACTAACAGATTAAAAATGTATTTTCAAAAATCTTAAATATCATAATAATGAAATTTATCATTCAAGTACTCATCCTCCCCTAAATGAAGAGTAAGGTGGGCCTTTGGGCTTATTTCATCATTATGGTCTCTTCTCAGGTCCTCTAAACTGCAACAACTTTTCATCATCTGTTAACACTTTTTGTTAATCAAAGAGCTGGGATGGTCATTGTTTTTGGGGTAGGGTTTTTTCCTTAAAGAATGATGACTACACTGCAAAAGTCAAGGACAGTGAAAGGATCCCACTGTGTATCCCTGTGCAAAATATTAATGAAAGAACACTGTTTTAACTGTCGTAAACATTTTCAGAACACAGGAACTCTATTTTATTACAGTTTGATAAAAATAAATTACATTATCTCCACCAGAAAAAACCTTACTTTTCATTCTAGATTTTCTGGGTTGGTCACCAGCACTGCCACACTTCAACAACTCAAGTTGGTCATCTTTCACCCTTTGCTCTTCCCTTATTATATTCATATTCAATAGAATATCAAGTATTACCAAAACTATTATTTTTTTGATAACCTTCAAATATGCCTTCATTCTCTAAATGTCTCAATTCAAGTCATCATTACAATGGCCTCTTATCTGGTCTTCCTACTTCATCTCACACTCAGCTTCCATATGTAAGCTTTCTGAAAGAGGCATGATCATCTCACTTTGCTGTTACAAAGATTGTAATTAAATCTCTACTCTTAGAAGTATCAAGTATGAAATATTTCACTGCCATGAGGAAGGCAACACGGCACAGAAAGAACAGTGTAAAAGCTGATTGACCTGTGTTTAAAATCTGACGTTTAGCATGTAATTTAAATGCTTCTGAAATTCCAATTTCTTCCTTTCATTGAATAGAGACCACCTATACCCTTGCAATTCAGCATGATGAAAGGAGAATCAACATCACCAGGAGACATATTAGAAATGCATACCCACACAAACCTATGGATTTCAAGTGTTTATAGAATTCCCAGATGAATAAAGTTCAAGATTTACCACAGACTGTTGTATGAATTAAATTGAATGTTACAAAGTTTCTGGCACAGAGAAGGTAGTCAATAAATGTTACCAGTTATCCTATTCTCTTCCCCCTTCCAAATCTTTGCTCATCCTGCTCCTTTTGCAGGGAATAATATTTCTCACCTCTGAAATTATTGAAATCTTGTTCATGCTTAAATACGAGGTTTAATGTTACTATCTGTGTGAAGCCTTCTACATTCAACAACCTGAGGAAAAATTTTTATTTCAGTTGCTAATTTTCACCTTTTATGCTGGCAAACATGTTTCCCTCACTATATATTAAAGGGTTTTAAGAGCAGGGTGATTAATCTATTTCCTAAAACTTAACCAGTGCTGTATGTTTTTAAGATTCTTGATAATTAAGTTTATGAAGAACAAAAATAAAAGGGCAGGTACATCCATGAAATCAAACCATCAAATTATATATAAAAATGCACTGGTGTACTTTCTAGAGTTTTAAATGTCAATTCTTATTCAGAACCATTTAATTTAGTTTGTTATATATAGCAGGGATCAGTACATACAGGCAGCTTCATAAGAAATGTATTCTGTGGTTACTGAGTATACTGTATGCTCAATCGAAAGACATTTTATGAATGTGCAATGCTTGATAATAGAAAGACAATATGGTTAGCTGGAACACAATTTAAAACATGAGCTCTGAATTCTTAACATTAAATACTTCGGAAAATTACTTAATCCCTAATGTGCTTCAGTTTCCTTATGTATGACTATACTCACCTAAAACAGTGAGGTTGTGAAGAAGGAATGAAATATGTGTAAAGTGGTGAGAACAGAATCAAGTATACAATAACCACTCAATATATAATAGCTATTATTATTAACATAAACTATCTTCATTATTTTAAAAATCTGGAGCATTCATTGATGGGGAATCATCATCTCTATTAACTTGAAAGATATGGCTCCCCTTTTATGTGGCATCAAAATTATGATTTTTTTAAACAATAGTTTTCTTGAGATTCAAAAATAATTTCCAAATATCACTCAACTAACTAATTCAGAGTCCCCAGGAGTTAATCTGGAATTGTTCATGTATAGGTAAGGAAAATGGGTAACTAGTGAGCAAGCTGTCTAAGAAGAGAGAGAAGGTAAAAAGAAAAGAATTTCTGACACAGTTTTTCTATCTTCCGTTCTGTAAAATCCCACAACCTAAGCTGTCCCCTTTAGATTTCCTTCCAGTTAGGACCTGAAAAGATCACCCACCTCTTGAGATTCCTTTTTCAGATTAAATGATTTGGAATTTCACATCAAGAATTATATACTGGAAATTATTTGAACTCAGTGATTTGACAGATCTGCAAACTGTGATTCTGAGAATTAGTATCACTTAGCCAAAGACACCTATTAAATAATGGAGATAATTCTATAATTCTGTGGAAAAAAAAATTAGTACACATCTACATAAGAAGTATATGAATTAGTTGAAGTAAATAAGCAGGCGAAGTTGACTAGTTCAATATAGCCATTTATACAATATATACCATTTAAAAACATGTTATACGTGATAAATACAATTTTCTTGTCAATTAAAAACAAAAGTAAGCCAGGCATGGTGGTATATGCCTTTAATTCCAGCATTTGGGAGCCTGAGGCAGGAGGATCACCATGAGTTCAAGGCCAGCTTAGGCTACATAAGTGAGTACACAGTACACTACATAGTGAGACCCTGTCTAAAAAAAAAAAAAAAAAAAAAAAGGAAGTACATTTAAAATTCCAAAGCTTGAAAATAACAGATTAACTGAAATATTGGTTAAGTTTCGAAAACTTCAAATAAAAAGGCACAACATTTAAGTCACATATTTAAGTTTAAATATTATCTTTAAATAAAGTTACGACCTAATTGCAAAGTGTAAAAAATCTCTATAATGTGTAATGAAATGGAAACTAAAACCAAAGATACTAAAAGATGGCTCTACAGACCTATAAAGTAGTTGTTTTTATTTTAGGTAACATTAACATAAATAATTTACTGTTAAAACGCAACCAGCTATATGTCATTTTCAAACTGTATGACATTTTTGTATTGGTAATTACTTTTAAATCAGAAAATAATGACAAACATTAATAAAGGACAAGGAACTAGAACAAACACATTAAGAATCTAAACTCAAATATATTAATCTAAGAGACAATTTTTACAAGCAGAAAATGTACAAATTTGCTTGTAGCAAATCTGAAACATGCTTGATCTGTTAAAAATAAAATATAACCAATTCACATAACCCATATGAATAGTTCACAGTAAATACAAAACTCTACCTCATCCACTAAGTCAAAATTAAGGACATTTTGCTTAAATTATTTAAAAACTGGCATGATGTAGGGTAGAAGATGGACAGATAGGAAACAAAATAAAACCATTCTGAATTTTCAAATATTGTGTCATACTTTCAAAATCGATTTACCTATTTTTTAGGAGAGAGTGTGATCCCATATTAACATGGTATTTTAAGTAGGTTCTGAGTATCTCTCTGAAAGAATAATCAGAATCTAAATGGAAAGGAAATCTAAAAGAGAAGATAAAACATAGAGCACCTAGAAGCATAAGGTGTGGAACTGGGCTACTGCTGTCTCCCAACTTTTCAGTAAGGTCTCAGTGTCTTCTTATGTCCTTCTACCTTCTGACTTTTCTCTGAAAACAACTAAGATTTCTTATGTCTCCTTGATTTCACAGATTCTTCTGTTTTTAAGAGACAAATAGTGGTATTTTAATGCTGGATAAGTAATGTTTTCAGTCTAGAATATACTGGAGGGTCCAATTAGATTCTGAAATTTCAGACTTTCAGCCCACCATCTATTCAAAAGCTTCCAAACACACTCATAATTAAGACATGAATTACCGGTGGACTCATGTGCTAAGTCATTTTTAACATGTATAATTTATAGAGAAGCATTAGAAACTATTAATTACAAAAACTATTGATATAAATAGCTTGCACAGTACCTTCTGATAAACAATGGAGCACACAAGATCCTTGACAGCAGATAAGGACAGCTCCTGGGCTTCAATGGTAACATTCTCCCGTGTGAGGCCAATCTGCAGTAGAAATGAAACTGTATGCACAGAACCTCTGGAGTTGGTGAGAGATGGTGTGCTGAAGCTGCCATTAGAGAGTCGGGTAGAGAATCCCGTCTTAGGACTTGAACATGGAGAAGTTGGAAGCACAGCAGGAATTGTTCCAGGTAAAACAGACTTCTGGGCTGATGGAGGGGAATTATTTGCAGACATCTGCCTTTCTTTAATCTTTAAAATAGCTGTCAATTCTTTTTAAATGGTTATACACAGGTTTTCAAAGTAAGAGCAGCACAAAAATGACCACTTTTGATTTAGATGAAAGTTTCTTTATTTCCTCTATTAAGACACTCATGCCAATGACAACAAATTCTGTCACTGTGGTTTGAAAGAATGAAAGGTCCTACTTCTCTTAATGAGTCCCATCAAAAAGTCTTGTCTTTAGGACCAAAACCAGAGATTTGTGAAGGATTTCACATCACTGAGTTATCTTCATGAGAATAATAGTTGACATTGCTTATTTACTATACTAATATCTTCATCTATTTTCTTTTAAGCCTGTTCTTGTCTTTCACTTTTCATTTCCAAAAACAAAGTTCTTTTTCTCTCAAGATGAAATCTTCCTGGGTGAAAAACAGTATTTGGGGTTACTCTATTCACTATTTATCCTCTGGTTCAATGATTTGATGGAATACCTTAATATCCACTACTTAAATCAGTCTCTCAAATGTCCTCATTTCCATTCTGGGGGTGAAGTTTTTCTATGATGAGATAAAAAGCTTTTTACAAATAGTACAAGCATATTTCATTTGATGAATGGGTCCATCAAGAAAGGTTGATGCTTTGTGAAATGCTGTCAGCCTAGAAGGAATTTTCAAAAAGGTTTTTAATACTTTATATTCACTTGACAATTTAAAAATACAAGAATCCCTACAGCTTTTAAATGATAATTTTTGGTTTATATGTTCATATTAATATATCCTAATGAGGAGCCATTTTTTAATCAACCATTTTTTTTTTAGAACAGATACAATTTCATTCAGAGCCTCCTGCTTAAAAAAATATTCCTGGTATTACTTAGTAACTTGTGAAACTTGAAGAAAAAAAATTTAAGTTAATGAAGCATCAACATTTTTATTCTACATTATACAACTGAGTTATGACAAAAACAGAAAACAGAAGGGCCAAAAAAGTAAAAGTGACATCATCACAGATATAAAACATGTACCAACCAGCCATACAAAATATGTATAACAATTTCCTAATATAAGAGTATTCTTTTTAAAATACATATTGAATGTCTGATTCTACCAGAATATGACTCTTGACTTGCTTTGCTGAAAAATTCTTTGAGAAGTCTAAGGAAGTAGGAGGGCTGGACCGTTAGTTATGTAGCCAACAAAGAAGTATGAAAGTAGACCTATTTATGATAGGAACTTTAAAGAAAGTGAACTCATCATAAGGGATCTCTAGCAGCAGGGAGGAGGACACTATTGACAGTGAAAGCACAGTTTGAAAAGAAAAAGGTATGAAAGTATGATCCTACATGGCTAAGTGAAATGACTTACAAGAGACAGATCCTTTTAAATGTTATCTATGTACTCATAAAGAATACTAAGGAAGAAAAAGTGAAACATCCTGTGAGACTGCTGAGTGACTCACTGCAAAGACATTAATGGGGCTAAATTCAGATGATTATGACAGAAAAGCAAAAAATAAAAATATAGTGTTATTAAAATGAGAAAAGGTCAGAAAAAAACTGTTAAAAGATAAAAGCATTTAGAGTTATTTTCAAGTAAATTACTATTATTTCATCTTACATTGTACAGCACTTGGTAGTTTTATAAATGTTTCACATTCTTTATCTCTTGATACTTCTTTGAGAGTTGACAGGGAAATACTACCATTTTTGCAGATGAATACACTAAAGCAGACGTGGTAAAGCAACTTATCACATGGCTATGAAGTGGTGGAGTGGGAATCAGAACTCAGGTTTCATACTTTGTTACCCAGTGCTGTCTCCACAATAACATACTATTTCTCAAAGAGAAAGGGGAACTGAGAATCACTGCTCAGAAAGGATGTTGCTAAGGTTGAGAGATCACACAGAGACAAAATCGCTCAACTTGTATTTGCTTATCTTCTCTAACAGTTTTTAAATAAAGTACAGAAAAGCACTGAGAACTGAAACCTGGGCTTCATGAATATGAGAGACTGAAATGATTTTACAAGAGTTCAAGTCTCTGGGCTGAGACACATTCGTTTTCATACAGTTGTAGCAGTGAGCAAGTGTTGTCACAAAGCTGAACCCAAAAATGTTGGAGAAAGAACTTGGAATGAAACAAGTAATCAGGACTTGGAGTTAGGGAGGGTTTCTTCAAGTACTGAGGGTTGGAGAAGTGGGTGAGTAAATGTCAGAAATTAGATATTTAAACTAGTAAATCCTTAAGATAAATTTAAGAACAGATTATGAAGCAAATGGTTTGTGAATAACTACAGAATACAATCATCATTAAATGTCAACCTGAATTCGAACCAAAGAGGTAATGCCATCCACTACTTTCAACTTAGAAAAGTAACTGTTTGACTTCTTAGATAAAAGAAAGCATAATAGCTTATATCCCCTGAGCTCTTATGACCTGCCAGTGTTCTAAGCACTTTCTCATTTAATCCTCACAACAACCCATTTTACATTTGAGAAAACAAGTTCAGAGCTTAAAGGACTTGTCCCAAATCACTAATTGGTAAAGCCACTGTGTGTGTGTGTGTGTGTGTGTGTGACTGCACTTGCACAAGTGTTTTGAAGTAGGGGCAGGGGCATTCTGACAGAAACAGTATTTGGGATGATTTTCCATCTATCTGTAAAGATGGTGTTCAAGTGAGTTGGAAGTTGGTGCGTTGGGAAACTGTCTATTCAAATGAAGAAAGTCTTTAGAGGTACACCTTGGAATTCTGTGCTTAGCCTTTTTTAAAAAAATTATATATGAGGTAATAAAAACACAAAGGATATGCTTATAAAAATCTTCAAGTCAAAGAAACCCAGGAGAAATAAATTAAAATTAAAGTGGAAGCTGGGCATGGTAGCGCACGCCTTTAATCCCAGCACTCGGGAGGCTGAGGTAGGAGGAGCATTGTGAGTTGGAGGCCGACTTGGGCTACAACGCAAGACTGGCCTGAGCTACATAGTGCGACCCTGCCTCAAAAACCTAGGGCCGGTAGTGTGGCTCAATGGCTTAAGTGCCTGTCTGGCAGGAGTGAGGTTGTGAGTTTGATCTCCAGTGTCACACACACACAAAAATAAATAAAATTAAATTAAATTAAAGTGAAATTTGACAAGGAGAAATGTAAATCTTTGCATTTAGTCTCAAGTTCAGTGTGCGACAAATGGGGAAATGCTGACCTTGAAGCTATTCATGAGTGTGAGTTATGAACCCAAGAGTTTAGCAGGAGCTGTTAATATAATAGATGACTAAAAGAATTAATGCAAACCTAAATCCTCTAGGCACTGAGAACCCATCAGTATTAATCTTTACATTTATTATGAGTTGGCTTACATCAATATTACATTTATTTCTATGATCTATATTTTTCGAGGTATAGATTTTTAGATTGGTGTAGTGGGATTCATATATAAAAATGAAAAAAATGTTGTATGGTAAGTAAACGTATATGCTTAATAAAATCAAACAGAATAAGTGGTCTTCAAATATTTGAAGACGTGTTAATAGAAGAATTGGTTTTACTCAACATTACTGCAGAAGAAGCAAAGATGACTCCACTATCCACATACATCACCAATATGGTAAGGACTGAGCTTCTGCATGTAAAGTCCCTATCTATAATAGTACCTGGCATAAGGTAACTGTTCAAACTGTTTAGTAAGTTTTAGCTAATTTTAAAATGATTAAAGAAAGCAACAAGCCTCTACTTTATGCTAAACTCTGCAAGTGAGATAAGATCCTTCATTAAATTCTTGCACCACCCCTCAAGAGATTCAGCTATTTTACAGAAATGGAACCAGGGTTTTTTACTGCCCACAACTATATAGCTAGTAAGTGATGGAACCAATTCTAAGTGCCCCCAACTCCAAATCGCTTGTTTTTTTCTACTATTTCTTTACACACAGAACAATCTGGTTAGAGAATGAGCTTTGTAACTAAGCCAACTTGAGTAGTTGTAAAAATCTGAACTATCATAATAAAGTAGTAAAATACTTATGATTAATTCTGTACAAAAATAGTTCAAAATATTATACTGTTGCGTTAAATAGTAATAATTTGCTTTCATAGATGTCTGCCCATGAAATCTCTATTATGCCAATTAATATTAATCAAGTAACAGTAATTGTCTAATAATACAGTTGACTAATTTACCAGAACTAGTGATAACTTCATAATAAGGTATACATCACTTTGTATAAAACTGATTATTATTATTATTATTATTATTATTATTATTTTGATACCGAGGAATCAAACTCAGACCCTGTGCTTGCCAGGCAGGTGCTTATGCCACTGAGCTACATCCCCGCCTGATTTTTTTAATAGTTTCAGCATGAACACAAAAGTAAGAAACCAAGAAGCTATCATATCAGTTTTTGCACATTCATTTTTCCCTCTCCTGATTTTATGTTACCTTGATTTGCTCTGTAAGATGCAATAAAATGTAGGATGCAAAATATTAAGACTGAGTATTGAAAGAAATCTAACAACTCTATATGAACCTTTGTGTTGTTTAGTTTTTGTCTTTATGTATCAATTAGAAAACTAAAAGAGTACATCTTATAAATTTATAAGCTGTCTATCAATGAGAGGTTGTTTCTAACACTTATCAGAGAGGCTTACAATGACAATACTGTCTATTTGCCAAGAATTTCTAATATGTTTACTTGGAACACTTCAAATATTCTTTTGGGGAGCTACTATGTATCCCATTCAAATGTGCTTACATATCTGTCACCATTGAAACTAATATTATATTGAAAGAGTAACAAAGTCTCTTAAGCCCAGTTTGCCCATTTATTGCACAGAAGGTGACAGGGAACTTGGATGAGGGTTTCTGATATTATAAGCTGATCTACCTTCTTCCCCTCAGATGCTTCCCCCTCCTCTTGTGAGAGTAGATTTTTTTTTTTTTTTTTTTTTTGGCGGCACCAGGGATCAAACACAACCTCTCGCCTGCCAGACAGGTGCTTAAGCCACTGAGCCAAACTCCCAGCCCCTTCCCCCTCCTCTTATCACTTTAATTCCTACCTTAACAAAGTCTCTAATGAGGAGAACCACTAACAACAGCTTTTTCATTCAATAAATACTTAGTACAATTTATTAACCAGACAGCTAGGAAAGACCCTAGAGTTACACTGCAGTGACCAAAACAGACATGGGCTCTGCTCTCTCTGAAACTCATAGTCATTAAGCTAATACTTGCGTAAATAGTGAGGTAATTACAAACTGTGAGATGTGATATGACAGAGTATACTAAGAGGACTTAATTTCATCTGGGCTATCAAGGAGTTCTTTTAAGGAAACCATATTAAGCTGGGATTTTTGGATAACTAACAGTCGAAGAAATAGAGAGGGAAGATGATTCTAGGAAGACAACTCATACATAGTTATTAAATACTTCAAAAGAGAACTATTATTTAGTGTAATCAGCATTCTTTTTGCACTTAGTAAAGTTAAAGTGAAGATGTAAAATGCTCTTATATTTAGCACAATATCTGCCATGACTCCATCAAAGAGTTGTCTAGGTTCAATTCAGCTTTATGTATTAGTAATACTAATGAGGTGGAGGGTTGCATCTCCCACCCCCACACTGATATATACAAGTATTCCTTAAGTAAATAAAGAAGTGTGGACCTTTTTGCTGCAATACTAACCAGTGGACTTGTCAACATCCATGTTCTGCTTTTGCTTAAAAATCCTAATGTTACTTTTATACCTACCATATACTGTGGAAAAACCTCAAATATATTTTAAAAACCATATTTTGTAGCATTACTTATAAATACTTATATATTTTTTAAAAATGACTATTACCTTAGATTAATACTCTCCCTCTTAAGAGCTCAGTGTCAAACTAAATCCTTTCCTCTGAAATTCTACTCATCAGGGACAGTGACATTTGAATCTTAGTTCTTCCACTGTCAGACAGTACTGAGAGGGAACATGATGTGTGCTTTCTGCTCAGGCACTGAAAAGTATATCCAATAATAAGATTACAGATTGCCAGTCTGGCAATGCAATACAAATTCATGTTGAGCTTGATACATCTTCATCTTTGCACCAGTAGTACCTGAAATCTGATTGGCTAACAGCCAATGGGCAATTTCTCACATATTACTACTATAAACTAACAACACAAGTAAGGAAAACGGTTTTCAATGTTAAAATTAAAACTAAAATGTCCCATAAGTACCTTATCTCAATTTTTTTTTCTTAAACCACTGCTCCAAAAAGCCATTCATATAAAACAAGTTTGATCTGAGTTACATAATCAGAGGCTCAACTATGATCAGCACAAGGGACTGATTATTAAATGAAATTAAAACTCACGCTAGCAAATAAATTTCCCCACATATTAAGCTCTGAGTTCTATACAAGTAGTTTTCTTTAATAGTGAACAATTAACTCCATGATGGTTAATATTTTTTATTATATAACAAAATAGAACATATAGGACATTAGAAAAATATTGGCAAGAAATACAAATGTTATGAAAGCTATATTATTTTTAAAAGAACACAGTAAAAATGAAATCTGAAAATGACCCTGTGAAAACTACTTTTCACTCAAAATTCTTTTTCTTTATCTGTAATATTTTTTATCAACTTAAAAAAATGAGACCAAAACGTCGGTTAGTGCATTTAAGACACCATATAGCTATCCATTTTTTACTGTATGAGATGTTCTCATTTTAAAATAATTTTAAAAATTTAATGTCTGAAAGCTCATTTATTAAGTTCTTTTTCGTATGCAGCTGTTTGAACTAAAAACTGTTCACGCAGAAAAAGAAATGTGTTTTAAAGAGATCTGATGAAACTAAGAGCTTATAAAATATGAATAAGTAAAAGTTTTATTATCAGGGATGCTTTAAAAATTACTTTCAGGACATATACCAGGCAACGATCTTTAACCTGAGTGACCATGACTTGTGAAATGCTTTATAACTGGTATATCAAACAGGAATTGGCTCAGGTCCACCACATTTACTGTGTATTATGAAGCAAAATCCACTACAAAGGGGCCGATGACATGTTCTAAATACTACTTTTACTAAAACTAGCAATTTTTTCTTTTTGGCTGAACAGCCATACTTGATCTCACCCTAGATTCTAAGCGGTAACGATTAAGAGAAAAATGGCCTAGATCTCAGTCGGAGAACTTTATGGAAATTTGCAGCAAATCCATAAGTACTGCCTGCCCTCACTGAATTAAAAAGTTTAATCTCGAATAAGCAAAATCAAAATCGCTAAAACCCGTTAAATACGAAGTAAAAGCATTTAAGAATAATAACATTTTCTAGGGTACAAATTAGGACATTTAAAAGTTGTTTCATTTGTGGCTACATAATTTATAAAAGCCATGTGCTATAAACTAGTAGTTCAGGGTGTACTTATCTTTCCTAATCAAAGATGACACTGATGGTCTTATTTCCTGTGGGAATGGGTGTGGTTGAAGAGACAGTTACGTCCATGCCTTCAATCTGTGTGGAAAAGTCTGCTGGTCGCCTGTCGCTTGATTTATATTCGCGTCTGCAGACTGCAAGGCCTATGCTTCTTGTTGCAAAGACTTGAAATAAAGTATCCAACAGGCAATGGTGCAGTACGTGGTTAATTTTTTGCTCAAAGAAGCAATTGCACTCCTCAGTGTTTCATCTTTTAAAACAAAAACAAAACAAAACAAAAACTCGCCAGCGCGAGAACTCAGAGCACCACTGCAACTTGTAGAACTCAAGCAGTCAGGAAACTGGGCTGGCGCGCTGACATTCCCCAAGCACCATCTACTCACCCCTTTCTGACGGGTGCAAAGCAAAGAAAAAAGAAACGGGCGCATCCAAAATTCCGCACGGAGGAGTGCCGCGGGTCTGCCGTCGGGAACTAGCTCAGGGGACCCGGGGACCTAGAGGTCCTCGCGGGGCCGGGAGCGGCGGTCACCGGCGGATCGCGTATCCAAGTTGGCCTCGCACGGACGCCGGAACTTGGCGCCCCGCTCCCTCGGCCGCCCGCCGCCCCAACTTCCCGCCCGGCCCCGGCCGCCGCCCAGCCCCGCGCGCCCGGAGTCCCGCTGTCCTCGTCGCCGCCGCCGTCGCCGCGTGCGGGCGGCTGGTGGGGGAGGGGCCGGCGGGCCGCGAGAACAAAGGGGCGGCGGCGGCGCGAACTTTTCCGGCTCTGCCCCGCGCCCCCTGAGGCGACTACTTACAGAGTCGGACACTGCCAGTCCTGAGACTCCGCGCCCGCTGGCGTCTAGGGCTCGGACGGGGCGCGGACGAGGCTTCACGCGCGTCGCAAGATCCCGCCCGCCGCCGCCGCAGTCGCCGCCGCCGGCGCCCCTTCCTCTCTCTCCCGCCCTCCCCGTCCCGTCCTGAGGCGGCAGGGCGGGGGGCCGGGGCGCGCGGGCGGGGGCGCGCGGCCGGCGCGGGGCCTGCCGGGAGCTGTAGTTCCCCCGAGGGCCCCGGCCGGGTGGGGGCCGCGCCGCGAAGTGTGGCGTGTCCTGGGGGCGCGGCTCTGGGCGCCACAGAGTGTGGACCCACTGAGGCGCTGCCCTAGAGCCCGCTATTGCTACTGACACACCTTCTCTTTGCTTTCCTTCTAAGGGGCAAGAAGTGACAACTTGAACGCGGGACTTTAAGGTGTGCAGAGCGGAGGGTAGTTGGCACCCTGAGTTACCTTCCCCGTCCCCCCTTCCCTTCCCTCCCTCCTGCCCTCCGGGTGGCCCCTTGGCACCGCGCCCGGGCGTTCCGCACCAAGACCGACACAGCCCGAACCGTTCTCCGAGAGCACCCGAGCTGCTGTGGCTACTTTCACTGCTGTGTTTCCTCCTGGTCCGTCGAGCCCTCGAGTGTGATCCCTTCCACCAGAGTGAACTGCAGTGGGGAGCCGATCCCCGAACCCAGGCTTCCACATGGCTGAAACAAGAGTGACAATGCTGGCTGAATCGTGCATGTGGGAGTCGCTTAAGGATCTCTAGAAGACATTGCGTGCTAAACGATAGATGTTTGACGTGAGAGAAAAGTCCGAGCAGCTTGTCACAGAAATGACGTAGTTGCCCCGTGTCAACGTTTCATCCCCAAAAGTACTTTAGCAAAATACTTAGAAACAGGCAACAGTCAATCATCATCCCAGTACAGAGGTCAAGAGGATAGCTTTTGAAAATAAAAAGAAGATAAACCAAAGTGGACCCTTACTTAATGGATATGCCTGGGTTTGAAATTAAGAAATGAGATTTTTAAAATAAATTGTGTGCTTGTGTGTGTGTGTGTGTGTGTGTGTGTGTGTGTGAGAGAGAGAGAGAGAGAGAGAGAGAGAGAGAGAGAGAGAGATGGGAATAGAACCTAGAGCTTTGCACGTGCTAAGCGCTACCTAAATTCCCTGCCCCCCAAGCAATGGGAGTTTTAAAATAAGTTATGTTAAAGATGGGACAAGATAAATGGTGTGTAATCCTGATCAATTTCCAGTTTCACGTATTGGAAGCTGCTAACATTCGGTGGCATCTATCTAATTCAAGCTGATTTTTTTACTTTAAGATTGAAAGTAGAGTCATTCAAGTTAACCTTGCTTTTAAGAGAACTCCCTTGCCCAACTTTGCCTTTTTTCCCCTTTCATTTCCCAACACACATTTTAGTCTGGCCCCAACTATCCTTTCTAGTGACATTCCCAGCACCTCACTGGAGCAGTTTGCAGCCAGTGTCATCTCACTATTGACTTTCATTTTCTGCTGTGTGATCTTTAGATACAGAGCTACTATGTCTAGAAATAAGTTTTCTAAATGAATCAAGCTGTAGTCAGAGATGTGTATATGTGCAAGAGTATGTACATTGCATATTTGTATTACATTTCATTCCCACTGTTCTGCTTCTCTTTATAAAAATAAAATTGTCTTTTTCACTTTTTCTAATCTTTCAGCACAGGTTAGCATGACTATCTTTATGCCTGTAGTTGTTTTGCTTGACATGGACTATAATTTCCTCAAGATATTTCATTCCTAGTCTAAGGGCATTATAGAGATAAAATTGGAGTTAGTAAGTGATGTATTTTATCCCTAAGAGAAAATATAATCTGAATGCTCAAAATGGCAAGGATTTTTCTTCTTAGTGGTATTTAATGAAAACAGGATCTTACAGTCTTTCTCTTTTTTGCTTGCAGTTTCAAATCTTCCAATCACACGTTAACATCCCACTCCGTGTATTTAGAGACATGCACATAATCATTCATACGTATACCTAACACAAGCAAGGAAGGTCAACATCAGTGTGATGATAGCAGAGCTATCTGATTCAGAATGCTAAATGCAGAAAAACATGATTTGCTAAGGACTAGCCTGAGCAAATGGTCATTATTTTAAAACTTGAACCAGATGTAATTTATAGAATATGGTTATTAAGAAGTTATTTTGTGTTTGTGTCTTTTCCCATGACCTTGTGAAAAGTTAAAAAAGTATATTGCATGTCAATATACTTTTAGTGAAACAGGGGAGAAAAATCTTAGGATTTATTACTTTGTCAGCAGGGGTAGACTTACTAAACTTCAATTTGGATTACTGCACAACTTTTTAGACTAATTTGAACTGCCATAGTCTGGGAACTGACTTATCTGATTTGGAGGCTGTCTGTAATTGTTCTGTCCTCTGATAACCCTTGACAGACAATTCTCATGTCGCTTATCACATTGTATCGTGGGTTGGACATGTATCAGATCCTCCTGGGTTTCTATCTGCCCTTTCCCCTACTGAACTTGTGGAAGATCATGTTCATTTTTATTTACTTGTCACTTGGCACCATGCTCAGTAAATTTTGGGTGGGCTAGTGTGGTAGTTGATTGATCATGCCAATTTGAGTAAGAGAAGCTCAACTAAATTGGCTCTGCAATTCCACACCCTAGACCTACCCTGGGGTGGCTTGTCACCTGGATAGTATAAAGGGGATAAAAAGGATGGATTTGCTTTTGTTCTTTGCAGGAACTCCAGTCTTCACCTTCACCTTGGACATCATCTCTTGGCTTTCAGTGCAGACCCGTCAGCCTCTTGATGTGGGCTTGAACAGGACACTGCAGTGAGTTCCAGACTTTCCACTGAATCCTTCAGTCTCCATTGTGAAGACACCCTCTCTATTCTTCCTCATTTGACTCTGTGGATGGCCATTGTAAGCCGCCAATCTTGTAAATTCTTATATATTTGTATACCTCGTGTCATATCTGTTTGTATAACTTCTGTTACATCTGCTTCTCTAGTAAACACTGACTGATACAACTAGTGAATTTTTCCAATATATCTTGATTATATTACTCTGATAGTCCTAAAATACTGCATAATAGACTCTCCATATGTTTCCTGCCATCTACTAACCAGGTCCTAATTCTGCTTGGATATAAAGGCTATTCATAATTCCTGTGTTAGTTTAACATCAGCCCAGGTCAAGAACATCCATCTATTTATATATATCTTTCTGTGTTTATTCTACTTACTCCTCCTTTTCATTATTTGCACTTATATTTAGTTTACTGAGGAGCTGAGCTCCCTCTCAGTGCAGAAACTGAACTAACCCACAGGAGCCCATTAGGAAGGAAAGAGTTGGGATGGGACTTTGAAGACGGAATTTACCTAGACTCATGCTACTGAATCACACTAAAAATTAATCTCTTCACATGTAAAATGAGGGGAAATAATTATTTGCCTCATAAGATTCTTATGTGAATTAAATGGAAACATGCATGTAATGCACTATACTTGTAGTGTAACCTGCCTTGGTGTGTATCACGATGCCACCACTTAAACTGTGTGACTGTGAGAAAGTTAACCTCTGTGTTATTCAATCTCCTCATCATTGGTTGACCAGGATAATAGCTGTTGTCGTATAGGTTGTTATAAGGATTAAATGAGATAATGCATAGAAGTACTTTTTAAAATGCCTAATACACAGAGAAGCTCAATATTATCATTATTTATTGTATTAATATTATTTTTCATGTTAAAGAGTTAGTATTCTTTTTTATATCTCTATCTTCTTCTGTCTTTTGGCTGCACAGAGAAAGAAAAGTTGTTAAGCTTGATTCTATGCAGGGAAATTTAAAATGTCAACAAAAAGCTGAAAAGGAACAGGAATCTGAAGGACCGTACAATAAATTCCTCTTTACTTCATCAAAGAAGATCTTACTGCCAGTCTCAAGTGACCAGTGCCATTTTACAGTGTTCTAGTATAGCCGAAAATCTTTAAAGAGCTTTATGTTTGTTGGTTTTATTTTGAATATAATCAGTTAGAATATACAGTTTACTGTAATTTGCATTGCAATCATGCCACCTTATATTTCAAAACCTCAATTATCTCAAGAAAGAATTCTGATTATCTAACCTTACACTCTGTCAGTTCCTTTAATGATGACTGCTAACTTAACTAAAGACTAATTGACATTAATTTCACTCATTTGTTTTCTTCCTAGATTCCCTCGAGACTTTTTCATCTTTTGATTTATTGACTTACTAAATAATTTTAAGATGCATTTATGTTTAGATCCAGTTATCAAGATACAGGAAAATCTATAATACGGAGAAAGATTAAAAGAAGAAAATAGGAGGCAAAATAAAAGGCAAAATAGAAAATGTCAAAGAAGTGTATCTCATGTTTTTATGGTGATGTTAATATAAATACTACACTTCCAATCATATGAAATTATAGCATATACAGTTAAGTATAGTACATAATATTTGATATTAATAATAAAAGATGATGTTACTGGCTTATATGTTTACTGTACTATAGCTATATTTTAATTTTTTTTTAGTGTTTGGGATTGAACCCAGGGCCTTACACACGCTAAGCAGGCACCTCACTACTCAGCTACATCATCCTTCACCCCCACTATAATTTTTGGTGTGTTTTTAGAGTGTACTTTTTTCACTTACAAAAAAAAAAGTATAATGTAAAACTGTATACATGTTTTGCTGGCAGCAACCTAATATATCTTACATTTATAGCATTTCTTGATTATATAATTTTCACTCATGCTTGATTTAATCACCTGTTGTTTTATTCATCATGGCTCTAGGAGCAATAGACTATACCTAATATAGACCATGTAGCCTAGGTGTGTGGTAGCTGATACCATCTAGGTGTGTGTAAGCACACAGTGACATTCACCAAATTGTGAAACTGCCTATCAATTCATTTCTGAGAACACATTGTGGTGGCACATAGCTATATTTATAGCTACAGTGTGTGTGTGTGTGTGTGTGTGTGTGTGTATGTAGTATAAAATAATAGTATTGTATAACTAACTGTCTGATTTAATAAACACATGTAAGTGTAACTTTGTGCCTGCCAGACAGGTACTTAAGCCACTGAGCCAAACTCCCAGCCCTAGTTATTTGATGCAGGGTCACACTATGTAACTCAGGCCGGCCTTGTGCTCACGTTGTAGCCCAAGCCGACCTTGAACTCACAATGCTCCTCCTACTTCAGCCTCCTAAGTGCTGGGATTAAAGGCATGCACCACCACGCCTGGCTATATATTTTATTCTTATTCTTATTCTTGATCCTGTATCTGTGGTTTACTCTCAAATGACACACATTTCCTACCTGAGCCATTGCCCTATGTTGTGAATATTTATTTTCTGTAACGTAAAAGTGGCATTGAAAGGAGACCACTTTGCCTTTAGAGTGGAAGGAAGACACACAGTTTTTGTGCGACTACTCCCTTTTGCTTGTGAAATTTCCCCCCATCTGCCGGGCGTGGTGGCGCACGCCTTTAATCCCAGCACTCGGGAGGCTGAGGTAGGCGGAGCGTTGTGGGTTCGAGGCCGGCTTGGCTACAACGCGAGCACAAGGCCGGCCTGAGCTACATAGTGCGACCCTGCCTCAAAAAACCAGGACTGGGGGTTTGGCTCAGTGCCTTAAGCGCCTGCCCTGGCAGGCGCGAGGTTGTGAGTTCAATCCCCGGTGCCGCAAAAAAAAAAAAAAGAAAAAAAAAAAAAAAAGAAATTTCCCCCCATCTACTTCCTAAAATTACTACTTTGCTTCTTCTTAATTTGTAATACAGATCTAACCCTAACTATTAGAAGGGTTTTCCTGAGGGACTAAACATTTAATGAAGTGCAGTTAATCAATTTCTCTTGTTTTGTCACAGGTCTCTGAATTCAAACTGTAATGTTCCCATAACAGTTACATGATTTATTGAGTGAAGACCATAAAACATCAAGCCTTGGCCAGTAACAGAAGGGGATTATTCTTATTAAAATTGGATGCTAAAATTTAAGCTTCTTTTTTGGGGAAATTTGGGCACACTCTTGCTTGATGATGAGCTCTGTTGAAATGCTTTTCCAAACATTAAAATTAAAGATAGATTAGTACATCTAATTTATTATAGCCTGAAAAATGGAATACATATAAATTGTAGTGCTGAAAGAATTTTATTGACCACAGTCTGTGCTGTTTTAGTACTACTAAAGCACTCAAAATTTTCAGATATATAAATAAAACAAACAAGCATAAATTTAGTGTAAATTTAAACCAAAATCTAAGCAAAAGTTTTATATATATATATATATATATATACATATGTATTATATATATATATATATAAATAGGTAATATATATAATGAACACCTGTGGTGGAAAGGCAGAATCTGACTTATGGTATTACGTTGCAACTTTCTAGCTATTAGCATTATTATTCATAGCTATCTGTGGCATAAACAACTTGGGGTTTTTTTTTTTTTATGACTATTGCTATTTTCTGCAAACTTGTGTTATTTTTATTTGTTAGTTTGTTTGTTTTTGGTGGTGGGACTTCACCCCAGAACCTTATACATGATAGGGAAGCACTGTACCAGAGACTTACACCCTCAAGAACCCCCTATTTGTTTTCTTAATGTTTTAATTTTGGTCACAGTGGAAAGAGATTTTGGAGTCTTTCTTCTTCTTTCATTTGAGACTGCTAGGCCTAAACTGCAATTTAAAAACAAGCATTTTTATATATGACTTGAAAATTAATCTTAATCAGAAAGGGACTAATTAACAATCACAATACTACTCTGAGAAAAAGGGCATTTCTTTTTCAGTTAAAACTGATTATACTCTTTGCAGCCTGATCAGTAGAAAACCTTCATAATTTCATGGTGTAAAAAACATAAATACAACACCTTAGAAAAGCCATAAAGAATACCAAATCAAAAGACAACTAACTGCCTCAGTCTTGATTTTAGATTACATTAGCTTATATTTTGATAGTTAAAAGATTATGTTTTCCTCTTCAAATAGATATGATAGACATCTAATTAAAGAAAAGAAAGCAATTCCTTAGAGCTGCTAACCATGGGTTATACATGTGAGCTAAAATAAATGTTTCCTTTTTTTAAATTGTGAGGATTAGGTATTATCAGGCAGGTATTAGGCCGCTGACAGTGACAAGAAAGTGACTAAGACAGAGGTAAAAAAACATTTTATTTATGAGCTACCCAGCCTTAAATATTTTGTTAAGAAAATGGCCTAAGAGCAGTAGAATAAAGTACCCTGCCTGCAGCTTAATCAAGGTTTTATAGTACTGGGTATACTAATACACTAATTGTGTATGTGTGCACGTGTGTGTGTATGTGTGTGTGTAGTGCTGGGGATTGAATGTAAGGACTTCATACTGAGGTACATCCCCAGTCCTTTTGTACTTTTCAATTTTGAGACATGGCCTCACTAAAAGTAAATTGCCCAGGTTGGACTTAACTTGAAATTCTTCTGCCTCAGCTTCTCAGATGCTGGAATTATAGACATGCACCACCAGGCTGGCTATACTACTTTATAGATTATACAATTTATACTTATATACTAACTTATCAAATTAGAAAAGTTCTTCGAAAGCATATTATCAATACGATTAACATCCTTTATCATGTTTCTAACTTATACCATAAAAATTTATCCAATAACTCTGAATGGAAACAAATTCTTTAACTACCTTTATATCTTTCATGTACTAACATTAACATATTGCATAAATTAGGTCTTTGTCACCTTATTTGATCTCACAAGATTAAAAAAAACAGTATCAATGGAATTTCTAAAATACAAAGTCTATGCATGTATCTGCAAATATACACATATCTACTGTATGCATGAACACTTTCCATAACAACCAGAAAATGTGACTTTACATTTCATACTCAGGTTTGGTATTGTATAATTCAGAGCTATCTATCGTCAGCTGTGAAGAGTGAAATTTTTTTTTGGCTTTCTTCGTCTTTGATTCTGTCTACTCTCGTTTCCATAAGTGCGTAGAAATTCCTTACTACGGTTTCATTTCTTTGTATTTTGAACATGTTTGGCTTTAAGAGAAAAATACTGACTTTAAGAAAACAATGACAAAATTAGTAAAGGGGCAAAAAAATTTTGTTGGTGTGCAAGAATAGTGTTGCATTTTCTTGTGTAACTTTTAGTGCACTTTCTTGAATTTTTCAAATGGGAACTGTTCTTCTCCCCTTCTTTGAGAGCAGAGCTTATATTATTCTAAAGACTTCAGAGGTAGAAAGCCAGAAAACCAGAAGACAAAAGAAATTTTTTCCCCTAACTTTTTTGCTACCTTGACCTGACTTCTGATATTATGAGAGAAATTGGGAAGATTTACAGGAGATCTGGATTCCTGACATTTGTAAGAAAGCAAAAATCTGACTCTGAATGGAAGACACAAATATTTTAATTTTCACCCCACTACTGAGCGTAGTGGAAAACAGACTTAGGGAGGGATGTAATGTGAGCCTCTTGAGTCCTCTAGGACTAACGAAGAAATAAATGGCAGGGTGCTTCATGCCAAGACTTGTGCAGGGACAAAATGTGAGGGCCAAGTGAGGAGATTTGAATGTAAGCTGCCTATTTCATAATTGGTGTAAGACTGACTCGCTTTCCCAATCTTCTTACTTTTACCCTTACAAAACAGCTACTATGCACCATGATTACTAAGTTATCATTAACTTGATTATATGATTTTTACTAATGTGTTTCTTAAATATGTGACTTGATATAGTAAAGTTCAGCCCTGTCCACACGTTAGAATCACCTGGGGAACTTCTAAGTGCTCTAATGTCCACACCACACAGCAGACATCACTAGTTTTTTAAAAAGCTTCCTAGATAGCTCCAAAGTACAGCTGCAGTTGGAACCACTGGCATAATGTATAATAATCTCTCCTAGGTAAAATAGTTTTACATAATTCTTTTCAAATGTTTTGGTTTCAGGACCCCTTACATTAATAACAAATGGGAACACTTATTCAAGATAAGTAGCTTTTATTAATGCGGCTTATGTCTGTCAATACTTATTATATTGAAAATTGAAAGAAGAAATAATTATGGCTCTATTTTAAAACAGAAGCCTTATTTTATATCACATTTTCATAAAAACTGTGCATTTACTGAAACAAAAAATTTAGTAAGAACACTGACATTGAATGTTTTTTAAAAATGTCTTTAATGTCTCTTAGAAGGCAACTGAATTATGGCTGGGGATATAGCACAATGGCACAACAACTAACTAGCAAGCACAAGGTTGTGAGTTGGATCTCTGATACCAGGAAAAATAAAAGAAGATAAGTGAGTTCTCATTTATTTACGCATTCAATCTGTTATGTTATTTTGGTGGAAATATGTTTATGAAAAATAATTGACCTTACACAGACATGTAGTAAAAGTATTTTGATGGCCTTTTTAAAGAATAGTGGAAAATTTTTATTATTAAATATAAACAAATGGTAGTGCCGTAGAAATCCTTTGCAATTTAGAATATAAAACCATGTAAGTAAACTTTTTTACCCCATTATACTATATCCTGGTGTCTTTTGTACTCATAGTAGATCTTCATACTTTTTAACACGGTGAGTTGAAAATTTGGAAAATACCAATTCACCAAGTTATTAAGATATTCTAAATGTTGAACTTTTCCTTATGTATTATCATCACATTTGCTAAACCACTGATTTCATCAGAAAAGTTATTACATATCAGGAAACTATTAAACTTATTGTAGCAGATTAAAGTTTTCCAAATCAAGTTTTCCCTAGAAAGATCATTCCATTGTTGGCAACAGATGCTGTCAGTTATTTTCTTTGAAGGCATAGGAACAGTTTATTCATTTTCAAACAAATGACTGCCAAATATACAAGTCTGGATAATCAGAATTTGTCAGTCATTGTTCTTTCAATTAAAAGTGGAATTTGATGAGAAAAAGCAAATAATTCAGCATGCATCTCAAACAGTGGTGTGTTTTTCCTTAATACAATTGTCCTTCAGTGTGCAACAGAAGTGATTTATTTATACCTCCCATTGTCATGCATAATATGAAAGACAACATACTTTCAATTTATGCTTCCAGAGTGAAGATGAGCTTGGATTTATCATTCCACCTTGATAAAAATATATCAAAAATCATGTTCAAATATTGGAAAACAAATATCACTGAAGAGTGATAACAAAAGGGAAAGAAATGAAGTAAGTTTGATATTTTCTCTAGCTTACTGACTTGAGTTTCCAAGAGGCAGTGTAGGTGGCAGCAAAGGAGATAATAGATTCAAATACAATCAAGTGGTTTCCCTGAGTCAAAAGAGTTGAGAACATAGGAAGGTCAGGTGACTAGATTTCACAGAAGAAACTCTGGAAAACAGAGCTTCATGGAGGGAGAGCTTCTGAGATCAGTGAAGACCTCTCCACAAATCTTAGGCTGAGCCTTGATGAATACATATGAAACCATTATTCAAGGCAGGGAGAGAACTACCCATAAGGAGTAGGAATAAAGAGTCTCAGAGCACAAATGGACCAGGAATATTTTGTGTTTGCAATAATTGGAGTGGCAAACCTTAAAATACAAGGGACAAATAGTCACTCAGGAGAGTATTGTCTCAGTAGTAGATTAAATTAACCTGGATAATAGAATATTCTGCTCTAGAGAAGAGTGAAAAACCAGTCTCTAAAGGATCAAACTACCATTAATCCCATTGTTTCCCAGAAAAAAAATCAAGATTATTTAAAGGAACATTCAAATACAAAAATGCTCAACAAGCAAGAAAGCAAAATCTGGCTCTATTAAAAAATTGCCAGATATGAAAAGAAATAGCAATATGCAACCCATAATGAGGAGAAAAAAGCCCAATTAGTTCAAAGGCACAGAAGTGATACAGATGATAAATGAGTAGATAAGGATTAACAGTTGTTATAACTGTATTCTATATATTTAAGAAGGTAGGGGCTTAAAATGATCATGAAAAGAGAGATGTAATAGTAAAAAGAAGATCTAAATCAAACATGCAAAGTTGAGAAAAAAATGTCTGAGATGACAAGAACATTAGAACTAATAGCTGATGAAATACTCCAAAGAAAAGATTAGTGAACTTGAAGACATAGAAATAAAACACAAATGAAAGAGACAAAAAAGAAAATATAAAAAAACCAGTGACCTCTGAGAAAATGTCAAAGAATTTAGTAGGTGGTTTGAGTCCTCAAATGAGTGGAGGCTGGGGTGGAGAGAGAGTGGAAAGAGAATAAAAGTATCTGAAGAAAAAATGGCTAAAAATTTTCCAAATTTGACAAAAATTTGAAGCTCACTAGTTCAAGAAGCTCAGTAAATCCCAAGCACAAGAAAGTAAAGAAAATTCCATGAAGGCATATCATAATAAAATTTTTTAAAAGCTGAGATTAAAGAGAAAATCTTAGTAACAGATTGAGGAAAAAAGACACATTACATACAGAAGAACAAAGATAAGAATTACAGCAGAATTCTCATCAGAAATAAAGCAAACAAAACACTGGAAGCATACCTTTAAAGTACTGGTTGAAAAACAATCTGTCAACATAGTATTCTATACTCAGAGAAAATAGCTGGCAAAATTTAAGGGCAAAGAAAGACCTTTTTTTAGCATACAAAACAGAATTAATCATATCCACACTGTAAGAAATAGTATAGAATACACTTCTGGCATACAGTAAATAATACAAGATGGATGCATTGATCAACACAAAGGAAAGTAGAATATCATAAATGTAGGTAGGTAACTACTAATGTAGGTAAATTTAACTAATGTAGGTAAATTTAAACTGTTTTTTAAAAACTCTTTTTAACAATCTGTTTGAAAGATAATTGTTTAATGCAAAGATAATAGATTGTGGAGTATATAACGTATTTAGAAGCAAAACATAAGAGAGACAGAGGCAGATGATCGTAAGATTAAGACCAGCCTGGATTACATAGCAAGACCAGGTCTCAAAAAACTATTATATATTAAAAAAAAAAAGGTAAAGTGCACAACTCAAATAGCACAAAGGCCAAGAAAGAAGAAACAGAACTATATTATTGTAAGGATTCTATATTATATAGTGAGTGTTAAAGACAGACAATAATACTTTAAAATTTTATGCTTCAAATCCTAAAGCAAACACTGAAAAAAATACTATCTCTTCAAAAAAAACTGCTGAAGTATAACTAAAAATCTAACAAGGGAGAGAAATTGGAATACAAAAAAAAAAAAAAAAAGACAAGATAATTAGAAAGGGGAGCAAAAATGACCAAAGAACAGGTGGAACATGTACAAAACAAATAGAGTAGTACATTTACATTTGTTAATATCAATAATCACATTAAGTAGGTAATCTAAATACCTCGTTTAAAAGCCAGAGATTTTCCAGTTGGACAAAAAAGAAAAACAAAAACAAAACCTCCCCAAAACAAGATATAGCCATATGCTGCCAGTGTAAGCCTGTTTAAAATATAAAGAACATAGTTTAAAGGTAAAAGGATGGAAAAACATACCATGTTAATCAGGAAAGTGGAATGGTTATATTAATTTTACAGAAAAGTAGATTTCAAAGAAGGAATATTACCAAATACAAAGAGAGTGACTACATAATAATAAAGAGGTCAATTTATTAAGAAGACATTGCAATCCTAAACATTCATGCATTAGGAAATACCTACTATAAAAATTGATAGAATTGAGAGGAAAAATACACAAGTTCACAATTCTATCCAGAGATTTCTGCACCATTCTTTTAGCAATCAATAGAACAACTAGAAAGTCAGTTATTATGTAGGAGATTTGGGCAACACTATCAATCAGCTTGACTAAGCTAACATAGAGCACTTTAGTCGATAGTAATAGCATACACCTTTTTTTTCACATGCACAGCAAACATTTATCATGATGGATTTTTTATATTCTGAGATGTAAAATTATTCTCAAAAAATTAAAACATAATCTGTACGAAGTCTTCTCTCTGATCACGATGGAATTAAATTTAACAAAAGGTATCAGGGAAATCTTTATGTGGAAGGTAAGTAACACAATTTAAGCAACACATAACTAAAAGAAGAAATCAAAGGATGACCAGAAAGTGTTTGAACTGGTTAAAACCAGAAAGTTGACATACAAAATACGTGTAACTCATCAAGTAGCTCTTGAAAGGGGGATTACGGTGACTAAAAGCTTTTTACTAGAAAAAATGAATTTTTGCACATTAATATCTGTACGTTTCCATTTTTTGAAACTTTAATAGAACAGGAGGGAAGAGTTTCAAAGAAAACCCAATGTAAGTAGAAAAAAGGAAATCATAAAGATATGATCAGGAATTAATGAAACAAATAAAAAAGAGAAAATGAAATAAATTATTTATTCTTTTTTCAATTTTTTATTTTTTATTAGTATCTGTTTTGCCTTACCTAATGATTATACTCCTTGTGGAGAGTTTGTTCATGTACATAACACATGTCATTTCTCTTTCTTTGTTGTTTGTTTTGTTGAGATGGAGTCTTGTAGTGTATTCTAGGTTTGCCTTGAATTCACTACGTAGACCAGGCGATCCCTGAACTCATGGCATCCTCCTGCCTCAGTCTCTTGAGTGCTGGGATTACAGGTGTGTGACATCAATCATATATTCTAATGGTTAAAATTAAAGACTAATAGTACAAAATATTGGTGGGAATGTTGTGTGGTTGAAATTCTCATATATTACTTGTGGTAATGCAAAATTGTGTAAGGATTTTGGAAGACACTGTGGGTGATATATGATTTTCCTTGGGTACTGGAGTGGTGGATTAAAAAGAAAAAGGAAGAAAGTCTGAAGTGGTTAATATGTTTATTCTCCTTTTTTTTGGTACCAGGGATCGAACTTACGACTTCGCACTTATGCTGCTGAGCTAAATCCCTGACCCTGTTTATTCTTTTGATTGTGGTTTCACAAGTATATACATGTGTTAAAACTCATCCCATTGGATACTTTAAATGCGTGTAACTTAATGTATTACAATTATATCTCAATAAAACTATTTGAAAGATACATGCTCAGGGGTTGAGATTTCATAAAAACAACAAATTCTATCGCTTCATTAATAAATTCTTAAGTGACACTGAGTCTTTTTCTTTTTTTCTATGTGTAAGGCAGTATATACAATGACTACAAGTATAGTTTTCTTTTAATATCAAATTTTGTGTACTGTTTTGATAAGTGCTAGTTTTACCCACCTTTGTTTTTGCAACATCAGTGCAGAGTCAATGCAGTAAAAAATTAAAATTAAATTAACTTTGGAGATATCCAAAGGTTCTAGGAGTTCACAACCACACTTTGAGAACTGCTATCTTTGCTTAGTTCCATGATGTTGCCTTAAAGGTGGAACTAGGTATATACTCCTTGGGGATTTTTTTTGGAGATTGAGACTGGCATCTTGTAAATCCCAGTATAGAATCTATGCAGTGCTGAAGATGATAACCATTCTTCTTGTGAACAGTCTTATCACTTAGCATAAAACTGATCTTTTCCATGATAAAAAAATAGGGCCTGAAACTTGAACTAAAATGTAAAAGCTATGGGTCATCTTCCATAGGGAGAGCTTGAAGAAAGGAAAAGTTGCAGAGGGAAAAAACACCCAGAAGATATAAAGGATTTCTAAAAGTTTCTAGAATGAAGGAGGGAACAGAATGAGTAAAGGGCAGTGGAAGCGGATGTTTAGTGTATAAGACACAAGAAACGTGAAGGTAGGAATACATACAGTTGGGTTGGACTTGTACATTTGTGGAAAGTTGTCAGAAAAGTCCACATAAGTAAAACAACAATAACAACAACAACCAAACTCAGTTAGCATGGGAAATGGTTTAGATTTGTACGAGATCCAGTATATGGTTACATTTGTGGTAGATACAGAGGTGTACTGTTCTGATCTCCCTTCAGGGAAGGGCTGCTCTAGCTGTTGGAATGCTGTTGGCTGAAGTTTTCTTTAGAGCACTGGGCTCCCTGCTGAGGTGGGGAGGTGAAGTCCAGCCATTCTCGTCCATCGCAGAATAACCTGACAGGCCATTTCAGATCTATGCTCTGTGTGTGGGTGAATGAGGCTGTGGGGCTCACTTCCCTGGAACTTCTCCCTCTGCCTGGTCTTGTTCCTCCTTCCTCCCACAGAGCTTCGTCCCAAGGGCAACTCCGTAAGACACATCCTGCTTACCAAACTGTCTCAGAGTCAGCTTCCTGTAGATTCCAA
>RJWM01004856.1:0-97255 GCA_004363535.1 Dasyprocta punctata
AAAAAAAAAAAAAAAAGGATGCCTAAAATATACGATTTAGAAAATGGAATCACAAAATTATTACTTGGTCATATTTAAAATAAAATTTTCCCAATGAGCTAATTTTAGGTAGATGATTATTATGTTTAATCCCTAGTTAAAAAGAGTAATATAGAAAAGAAGTGGTGAAATATTAATTTATTTTTTACAATCAGTAGACTAAACGCCTTTCATGAAAGAATATAATGAAGAGCTCATAGGAAACATACCAACCCCCAAGCCAGAGCTAGTGGTTCTGTTTTTGAGGGGAGCAAATCTATATAAGTATTTAACAACAGCAAATAATGCTCATTTAATAATTAAAACTCTGTCACATAATAAACGTGTGCTCCTAGCCAAATCACTTAGCTTGTTAGGGTCTCAGCATTCTCATCTGAACAGCGCATCTGTAGAGAGACAGAATTTTCCACATAGAACACATGGGGAATGAATGAGAGAGCTGTTCTTTATAGTGACCAATACAATGTTTGACATACATTAGGTAATAAATAAATACTTGAAATGATGCTTTATTTTTTTTCTTTATTTAAACACAGTAACTGTAGTGCTTATTGAGGGTTTCTGTGCAATCACAACTTAAAGACTTTGTAGACTTCTCTAAATATCTGGATTCTCTGTTTCCCTCCTCCATGCCAAATTACTTCTTGTTCTTCCAAAAAAAAAAAAAAAAAAAAAAAAGACAATGACACCGTGCACTTTTTTACCTTTTCCTCTGGAGAATTCACATAACTGTTTTCCATTCTGTCATTTTCTCGATGACACCGACCAAACTGTGTGTGTGTTAAATTGCGGTGTTGTCTCACACTTGGGACTCCCACACCCTTTATTACTCTCCACTTTTTACCCAAATCATCTTCTAGTAATAAATTATTTATTTATGTCAATTATTCACTTTCTCTCCTTTTTAAAAATATGAATGCTACCAGCAATGTAATGACTCTTATTTTCTTCATGCTGTATTTCAAAAAATTACAGAGACACTAGATGCATAAGGAGCCGTGAATATATTTTTAAGTTAAAAGAAGTATGGAAATTATTTTCAAATCTTTAGAAACAAAATGTATGTATTATGAGCACCAATGCAAGGATGGTTTAACACCACAGGAAGTTATTTGTCCAAATGTTCAATACTAGGAAATGGCTGAGATATAATTTAAACTACAGTATGTGTGAATCTTTGATTTTTGCTTTATCAACTGTACCATATTTTATCTAGAAGGCAAAATTAAGAGAGATCCTTTGTGGCAAAAAGGAAGTCATACAAAAAAAGAGGTGCTACAATTTGGAACTCAATATTTCATGAATTCTAATATTTCTTTCTTTAGTTGAAATATTTACACTGTGATAAAAAAAATATTGAATCTGTTAAAGAGAGGAAGTAGTACTAAAATTAGGACAGGGATATAACAACTTAGAAATACAGAGTGAATGGAATAGTATAAAAATATTTATAATAGAGGAAAAATAAAAATTAGGTTCATAATGTTTACTAATGGAAATATTTTGCCCAAACCACATATATTCTAATTCTTCCATAATCTGTGATAATTTTCTCTGTTAGGGCATCGCTGTATTTTTTTTTTTAATTTCAAAGCTATTATTTGCTCTTCCATTTGCCATATACCAGAAAATATAAGTATATAATTAGAAAGAAACTGCTTACTCTTTTTGGCTTTTTGGGTAAGAACTAATAAATCATTCTTAGAGTGCATATTTATCAATAGTAAAACTGTAGTACATAAAATTCCTCTAATGTCATCATATGCCTTATTGTCTAGGTTTAGGATTGACCATCTCATGAACAAACCACTCATCTCATAGAGAGTAAAGGCGTAAGTTTGGTAGAAAAGAGACCAGAGTCCGAGAATCACTGTCCTGTCCTGGACGGGAGAACTGAGCATGACTTTCCATGCTCTCCAGACCTGCCTTTCCTCAACTGTGAAACAGGATTAACTCATATATCTGCCCCTAACAGGAACTGTGAACAGTTTCTTAAAAACTAATTCAGAAGTACTTGGTAAGTACTTGATACATTTTAGCTTTGTCTTCTATTGAGATACTTGATACATCTTCATATACTCTAGTTTTCTCCCACAAATGCTACAGTATAAGATTTAGAGCTTTATAAATGTGTTTAACACTGTTGTTGATGTTGGTGGTCCTGTTGATGTTAGATAACTTTTCCAGATAGTCATAAAATATTTGACAGGATTAACCTTAGAGTGGTCCTTACAGAAAGAAGCAGAAAAATAACTAATGGAAAAGTGTTCAGGAATTTCAAAAGAGAGACAGAGGTCATTTTTATGACTCTCTTGGGTCATCCTCAATGGATTACATCCAGACCAACATTAATTGGCGTGATTCCTCCGCTGCAAAGGGAATAGAGCAGATGCACTATTATTGTTCGTATCCTTTGCAAGTAATACCTGGTAAACACCACTAGTTTTACAAGTTCTTTGGGATGCATAATTTATACAGTATAAACTGAAACAAGCCTCTAGCATTTGTAAGTGTCTAATGTGTGATTGATGATTGGCCCATATTTTTCATCAACATTTAAAAGAAAAGACAAAAGACACTGAGATGCAAATTATCCCCACTTAAGCATCAAATAAAAGAAAACTCATTGCAAAAAAA
Source organism: Dasyprocta punctata (assembly GCA_004363535.1). Lineage (NCBI taxonomy): Eukaryota > Metazoa > Chordata > Mammalia > Rodentia > Dasyproctidae > Dasyprocta > Dasyprocta punctata. Next base: position 2,677 of record RJWM01004856.1, read on the forward strand.
TTTCATTGTTTTCTGAGCACATTTTTGTTTTCAGAGTGGCAGGAGAGCGCAACCCAGTAGCTCTGCGCTCATGTAAAAAATTGCACCGAGGTACAAATTGCTATAAAGAGTTAATTAAGAGTATTAAAGAGTTATTCATGAAGAAAGGTAAAACTTTTGATTATTTAGCCATCATGATTTTTTTTTAACTTTGCATTTTTTTTTTTTTTTTTGGTTAGGAGAAACCATTTAAAAATTGAAACAATTGTTACTCTAATTTTCTTTCCAGAGCATAAAATTCTGTTACTAGTTTGGTCTATAGAAAAGTAATGCTTTGTTTTGCTTTGTTTTGTTTTTTTGTTTTGTTTTGTTTTGTTTTGTTTTGGTTTTTTGGCCTGAGTACTTAAATAAGTACTAACACTTTGTGGAAAATAATCCATAATGTGTTCATGTGCTTTTTTCAAGACATTTTCTTTCAGAGAAATCATTAGGAGGTGCCAAGCATTGAGTCTCAGAAATGCTATTCTTTTAACTAGAGATTAGGGGCTGGGGTTTTAGCTCAGCGGCACAAGTACCTTCCTGGTGAGCACGATGTCATGAGCTTGATCCCTGGTACTCCCCCCAAAAATAGCAATAATAATAATAACTAGAGATTAACTTCATGTTTCTTATGACAAAAAGAACAATTGTAAATACTATCATATGTAAGTCTTGTCATGTATTTATCTGCCAAAATTTTTATTAACTAAATTTAAAGGTAGAATTATTAATATTATTCATTGACCATTATTACCAATGGGAATTATGAGCTCATACTTTAATTTAACCAGTATTATTTTTGTATATTCTTAATATTATATATGTATCAGAGTAAAAGATATATTAAAAATCATAAAGACAATATTTATCCTGTTTGTTTTCCTGAACTAACAAATGTATGTTTTTAATTTAAAGACAGAGTAAAGTGAAAGTTGAGTGCATATTAATATGCATAAACATCTTTAACTAATTCTGGAAATATTCTACAAACTGCCTGTGACTATCATAGATAGAACTAGGCCTTTAAATTTGTAGCTCAATAATCAGTGGACTCAATCTGAATAGTCACACTACGTCACACTATGTGTAGATTATGTTACATGTATTACACTGTATTACACTGTGTTACACATTATGTTACATGTCACACTATGTGTAAGCTTCTATTTACAAGAAGAGGAGAGAGAGATCATCTGAGCTTTATACTGAATCAGGTATTTCCTTAGTGCTCTTTTTTTAGCCATTTCTTCAGCTCTCAATTCATTTTTGTCCTTCACGTGTGTTTTCTGATCAGAGTTCATGATAGAGCAATATGTTAACAATTATTATTGAAATTGCATTTAATTCTCTTAGACAAAAATCAGTAATTATTTAGTGAAAGCATTAAATGCATTGAAAACTAATTCGAAAAACTAAGCTCTGCCTTCATAAGGCATAGTTTTTGTGCAGTCCGTCTTTGAAAGAAAAGTGAAGAGATTCTGTCTTACAGATACAGGTTAAGACTGGCAATCACACGTTCTAAGGAGGAGTTCTTTAGCCAATCAGTTCACCAGAATTAGTCAGGCTCATGCTGCGGTTTTTTTAACAAGGTAGTTTATGTTCTAGCAGCATCGTGGTGAAGGCTGTTTTCAGAATGCAGCCTGAAAATAGGTCTGTGGGCTGAGGAGTGGGAGGAAGGTTGACGCTGCGATTACAGTGCGGTTTGAGACTCCGCTCCAAGGACGTGAGGATGTTCTAAACCTGTGGAGGAAAACCTGTGTGTTCCACAACAGATGGGGAGTGGGAGGAGAAAGTGATTTCTTTCCTTGTGTGTTCATGTACCGAATATTGCTTGGTTATGCAAAACAAATAAATGTGTTTGGGAGTGGAGTGGCGTTGGACTGCTCGCATGACTAATTGAAGGAGTGGGTCAGCTGCCAGCTCAGTTTTCTGTATGACTGTTGTGTAGTTTCAGAGACTACACAGCATAGTCAACTCCAGGTGAGTTCTCCACTTCAATTGAGAAGAAGCTTGATTTGAAGAGAGGGCTAAAAGCAAGGATAAACAATTTTCATTCCAGAGATTGCTGTGACCTCTCAAAAGTAAGACAGCATTCTGAAATCCAAACACTAAAAAGTACGCAACCCATTTTTTAAAAGTTGCTAATGCTCTTCTTGTGCCTTGATATCAGTAGTAATATTTGGAATGCAAGTTCTCTGCTGCCTAGTTCACTGCACTCTATAATTAGAGCTTCTCATTATTAGAGCAATAACTCAGGATTCAAATAAACAACTCAGGATTTTGACATTTGTGGAAAATAGAACTGAAAAATCATTACGAGAAAATGAATATTAAATACCTATAACTGAAATATGATCAACTTAGTCACCTACTGAAGAAAATGAGTAATTACATTTGTAGAAGCAAATTACAACGGAGAAAAAAAAGCCAGCCAGCTAAAATACAGATAAATCACTTTTTTATCCCGTTGTTGAGGCATGCAGTTTTGGGACTCCATCATTTCAGAAATTAGAGTCTCCTGAGAAGCATTTCTTGTCAGCAGAGAGTTAGCCTGTTAAAGCAGATCGTGTTTTGGATTATTCTATATATCTCTGCTATAAATAGGATGCTTTAAAAAGTGCTGTTTTGAAAGTGAGCTAGTGATCAGATGTGGCAGACTACGATAATGATAGACTGACACACAAATAAGGGAAAGGCTTATCATTCTGGATGGACAAACCTTGATGAATTCAAACTCTAGCCAGTAATCTTTAATTTAAACTAGCCACTTAGCTGGTAAAGGTAATGATTTGTCATGCAGCTTATTCATTTACTGCTGATCACCAGGATTCACATATTTGAAATCTCTAGCATTCAGAAACCTGTAAGAGGATTCATGCACGTGTTCTACTTTATGCTACTGATTTGCAAAACAAAGAGGCTGATAATAATGTGAAAGATTTAACTGGCTCTCCTTCTGTCTCCTCATCTGAACTGATTGTTATTTGTAAAGAAAAGTCTTGGAAGCCTGTGGTTCCCACAGTGTGCTGAACAGCCAGTCACTGGTTTGAGGATGACATCCTGTGTCAGGGATCAGAAATCAGTCAGTTAATAGCTCTGCACTTAGAATTGTCTAACATTTTTTCTTGTTAAAGGCCAATTTTCTAACATATAAAGTCATTTTCACAGCTTTGATATATTGCAGACAGGGTAATTCTTTGAAAATAGCAGTATTTTAAGTGATTTCTTTTTAAACTAAGATAATTTGCTAAATATTTTATGCATCAAATTATTTCATAATTTACATTTATGTAATCCTGACCCAAGAGGCACAAAACAATTCCTGCAAGTCTTTACAGGTTTGGCTGTTATTTTACAAGAGTTATGTTGTTATAAAAATTCGTTTTAGAAAAATAGAGTGAGTCTACCTTACCTCCCTTTTGTCACAAAAGATTAAACCTGTGCTGTTTCACCTGTACAGGAGGTACTGTAATTATTCCAAGAAAGAGTTTATATACTTAACACTTTAATTTTTCCCTTACTTAAAAGTGAGGAGACTTTTAAAAATCAAATATTAAGACATGAACAGTTATAAGTAGCTCTATTGTTTCAAATTTTGAAAATGTAAACAATTTCAATTATGTAAAAATGAAAAAATAAATTTCTGGCAAAATAAAACCTCAAGAGAAAGTTGTAAAATTGACATAGAAAAATGTTACTTTATTAGCATGCTTACATACAATAAGAAAACACTCTCTTTTTTTGAAAAACATGTACCCCAAATTGTTTCAGGGACCATGGCTTTTAAAGATAGGCGAGAGAGAAAGAGGAAGTAAGCAGAAAAGGTGAGGACAAGGGAAAGAGGGACAGAAAGAAGGAGAAAAAGGGGGGGGAAGCAAAAAAAAAAAGAAAGAAAAAATGTGAAAAAAAGACTGGAAAAAAATAACACTTTTCTTATTCAAGTATTCAATATAGAATGTCCTCATTTCATAGCCAGTTATGGACCTTTTAACACTGTCTGTCTTAAAAAGATGATTAAAACATTCTGATAGTTCATGGTTTATCAAAACCTCAGACACATGAACCAGGAAAAAAAAAGAAAATTACATCTGCCACTTTCTTCCTCCATCCACTCCTCAATTCTTCTCTCTCCTCCTCCTACACAGCTTCTGTCCTCAAACTCATGTTTCAGTTTCATAATCTGTCCGTCGTGAGTTAAGAACAATTTTTTGGCAGTTTCTCCCTACCTACAGGGTGCATGATACATTGGCCTCTGCGACACTGAGTCAGATCCTGCTCAGTTCCTACCATCACTAGTAAATAGCATCACTGCTGCAGCAGGCGAGAGTGCAAAACCAGAAACAACAGCAGGGGCTGCATCTGTTAGAAGGGAGCAGAGTTAAGAAGTGTCGATGACTCAGTGACAATTCTATTGATTTTTTTCTTTCTTTGCTTTTTCTTCTTTTTGGGTGAGGATATGATGCAAAATAAGTGCTGCAGCAGTGAGAACCTCATGGCAATGAGATTTACAAGTTGCTGTTATTTTTAGCTTGTTTTGTGAAATGTCATGCGACAATTACTAATAAAGTCGCATTGTTCATTTATAGGCCACTATCTGAAGGCCCAACAGCTGCCACATGATTAAATGTGGAAGCCAGGACTTACAGTTATTTTTCATTTAGTTTGTAATTAGTTTCTAAACTGATTTGAAAAAGTTTTGGGTTTTTTTAAAAAATTTAATACAATCACAATTATACCAGCAGTGCTTGCTTTGTTCTCTAAAGCTATTACTCAGCTCATTTTAGCCCTGTAAATGCCTAACTAGAGAAACAAGGCTTTGGATTTTGTTTGTCAGTTTACTTTAAGAGTGATTAGAGTATTATATTGACTCTCAACTTTAGAAACTAAATTTTAAAAGTCTTAGTTTTCTGGCTTGGATTGAAAGCAGCTACTACGGAAGTAATAGGAAAGTCAACAGAAAATTCCACATCTATCAGGGCTGTTTACCTGTGTGTCAGTCTTGAACATATGCAAAAAAAAAAAAAAAAAAAAAAAAAATTCCTCCACAGCAATCTCCTCAATTACACCTCATTTTGTTCAAGAAGGCATTTTTAACCAATTAGTAAAACTAACATATTAATTTTGTCTATAAGTCAATCTCTTCAAGGCATCAGATTTTTTTTAATTTTGTAACAAAAAGAATGTATAGGACATTAGAAAAACATTGGCAAGAAACACAAATGTTATGAATACTATATTAATTTCAAAAGAACAATTCACAGTTAAAACGAAATCTGAAAATGACCCTGTGAAAACTATTTTTCACTCAAAATTCTTTTTCTTTAACTATCTTAACTAATTTTTTATATACATACTAGATTTTCTTTCAGTTTCTCACACAAGTGCAACAATACGATGGTTACAAATGTGTGACTTATTTCACTGATAAGTATATTTTCAAGGTGCTTCCATTTAAGTATGAAATTCTCTAGTTTATCGTTCTTTATAGCATTATATAGAAATACCTGAACTTTTTTGTCGAGGGACATTTAGATTGTTTCCAAGATCTGGCAGCTATAAACGTAAGTGAACATATATAGCTGTGGTATGATGTTTTTAGTTCTTTTGGAAAGATACCCAGAAGGGGAATATTTGGGTCAAATGTGACCTCCATCCTAGCTTTTTGAGGAACCTCCACACTGATTTTCACAGTGGTTACACCAGCCTGCATTCCCACCAATAGTGGAGAAGTGCTCCTTTATCTCCACAGCTCCTCCAGTATTTGTTACTGGTATCATATTTTTTTTAAAGGAAGTTATTTTCCTACTTTTATTGAGTGAACAGTCCCCTTCAGTGAGTTCCAAAATACTTCATGAGCCTTGTTTCTACTTTTTGATTCTCATCTTTGACCTGACAGAATGAGTCGGTGACTAAGAAAACCAACACACTTTACTCAGATTATTACTGTGTATTACCCACCGCATAAACAAAAATTTTTGTGTTATTTTAGAAGGGATGAAGACATTTGAGAAAAGAAACCTGTATATTCTGAGAAATACCCCATTTTATGCATGTTCCCTAAGAGTATATTTAAAACTTTTTAAAAATTCCATTACGATGAATTTGTGTTCAGAGAGATGACAAACTGTATTTAAACTTCAACACGCTACAAGGCATAAACATACTCAGAAATATTCACCTTTTAGTACTCCTCAGTGCAGTTAGAGAACCACCATATGACAGTAGATGTGAAGGAGAGAAATCAGTGTCTGATTCAGGGCAAGAGCACGGGCTTCTACCTGCCTCCCACTGTCTAAATTGGGCCCCATTTTCGGCATATAGAGTATCTACACAAACCTGTGAATGGGCAACTGAGGACCCTAATTTAATATTGAGGAGCTAAGGCTCAGGAAGTATAGTTCAGTTAATTGCAATCCGCAGGAAGATGTCAGGATTGTCTTACGGTAAAAATGTATGGAAGTTGTGAGAAGATACCATGTGCAGCCTGAAAGATTAAGGATGGCTATTTGTAGATTTTGACAAGTATAGTACTTGACATAGGTAATCATAATAGAGGCAAATGAATAGCACTGGTGGAACAAGAAAGAGAAAGTTGTACTTAGGATGAAAGAGGTACTTAACTGGACCCAATGGATGAATAGATGGATAGAAGGATGGGTGGATGGATAGAAGGAAGGAAGGATGGATGGATGGAAGGCTGAATGGATACACACATACATTCATATATACATACATGAGCAGGCAAGTAGATAGATGCATAGATACATACAAAACTAGATGACAGAAGTTTAGATTTGCAGACTGATTCAAAAGCAAGATAATTGAATGGCATATAAAAGTCATACTGGACTATTGTACAGAAAATTAGTAAAAACACAGAAATGTACTTTCCTTATTCTCACCTTAGTCTCACATGTTTTTGAATCTTCTTTTCAAATGTATTTCATTCAAGTCCTGGATCTGATTCTTCATAAAATCTAGCCAACTTTTCCTAATCTGTTTATTTATGTATTTATTTGTTCATTCATGCATTCATTCATATGTTAATTTACTGAAATAATTTTGTGCTGTACTTGTATATATATACAGAATGTAATGTTTAAATTGCTATGCTGGTCTGCTTTATAAAAAGTATTACATAATATTTTCTACTATTCTTGATGTATTTTTCATTTTAATTCTCAAAAATTGCCCATGGGTATATTTTATAAATTTGATTTCATATTACATTTTTCATAGTTCTATACAATTTTATTTAATATCTTATTTTGACATTTAATCACTACTTTGCATTGTAATTTATCTCTCACAATATGATATATTTTTACTTTCCAGCTCTAAACTCTTGATACTGGACTATAAAATAAAAAAATAGATATGGATAAAGTTTAACAGGTAGGTGAAATGAATATGTTTTTAGTCTTTTCTTTTTCTTTCCCTTTTAAACTGAAACATATTCGAACATGTAGATATGATTACACTGTAAATAGCCTAGTAATTTTAAGAGTAACATGAGTCAAATTTTAAGTAATAAAAAGTATAAATTTTGAGAGACCAAATGATCTAAGATCAAATAAAAAATAACATGCATATTTTCTTGAGTATTTTTCTGGTTTGCTATGCAAAAAGTGAATCAGTTATTTTATAATTTAGAAAATTGATAATTGTCTTCTAAATAGCTTTCTAAACTAAAAGGAATGAAATTTTGCATTTTCAAAGCAATATGAAAAATCTGTCCTCTGGTCAGCAATCCTACCTCCTGCAGAAAGGAAGCAGGATTAAAAGGTTATAAACTTTTTCCAGAATCCTAAAGGAGACATTAAGATCTCTAAGGTAGCAGAAATGTTAAGACATTCATTTGGTGAAAATTATTCCAAAATTCTTCTGTTTAATGACTTCCTGAGACTGAATAACTTCATGCAATGTCAAAAAGTCGCGAAGTGTTTTTGTTCTTTGAAGGGAAACCATCTAAATCTCTCCTCCAGATTCCCACAATACCACTTCTCCTGCTTTTTGTTTGTTTCTTTGCTTGCTGTTATTTGTTTGAGGCCGTCTCACTGGGTAATTCAGGCTAGACTTGAATCCACTATGTACTGCAGGCTAGCCTCAAACTTGTATCAATCCTCTTGCTTCAGTCTCCCCACAGCTGACATTACAGCTATGCACCACCGTGGCTGGCTTACTTGTCCTGTTTAGAACCATAATTTTTCTGGCTTTCTTGATTACTAAGACTAACTTTAATCTGAAAGTCTTTTATAGATGGCATTGCTCCTGACCCAAAGGCGTTTGGAAAGCTGCATTGCTGCTCTGGATCTGCCCCCATTGTTTAACTTCAGTCTGGAAGAGAAACAATCCTGGTATTAGGACAATAAATAAAGAAATTTTACATGGCAACCTTGCCACACACAAACCTCTGGAGTTCTAGCCTATGATGTCTACAAACTTCATCTGGTGGAGGAGGTGTTAACTGCACCGCCAGTTCCCCCACTTGTGAGGATGTGGATAATTCATGACAAGTGCCCAATTGTCATCTGGAAATACGGGACATTTGGAGCACTATGTGTTCCTATAGTAAATGATTAATGTGCATTTTTCTGATCGTGACAGAATCCAAAAGAAGAGCAGATTGCTACCCATAAAACTGAGCAGCATCAATGCAGAATTACTGGAAGAATCCAAAAGCCTCTGCAGAAATCCTGTGCTTACTCCAATGTTTTTCAAAAACCAGCTATTTAAAAGGGACCAGGGTCAGTATAAATGAAATAAATGGAGGCTTAGATAAAATATGTCAGAAAATTTGCTGAAAGGTTATTTTAAGGTGGCCTGTTAAAAACAATAATGGCCCATTAGGCTGTCTTGTTAAAGGCATTAAAGTCACAAGCACAATGCATGAGTCACATGGGCAAGATTTCCTACTTTTTCTATAAAAACTTCGAGATTGAATTTCTGGTAAAAGTAAAATGTTAGAGGCTTTGTGTATATTATCATAAATATCAAACTTAAATTATAGGGAGAGGAGTAAGTGAAATATTTAATGCCTCTAAAAATGTGATATTAAAATGATGCACATTATAATTTATTTTACAGTTAGGAGGTTGATATTCTTTTCTTTATAATTAAGAATACATTTACAAAATTAACTGGTTACTTTGAAGACATTCATGCATGGTCTTCCTATCAAAGGCATTAATAATTTTTTTGAAACAAAATGTTATGTATTTTCAATGACAAACATCAGACACTAAGTAATGTAGGTCCTAAATGATGCACAACAAATGGTCATCTCACTGTTCAATGTGGAATTAGAGGCAAGTGCTTGTTGTGGGGTATACGCCCATGAGTAAAGCTTCCTGTAATTTGTTCATTGCTTAATATTCATAGCTTAGAACAAAATGTAGCACATAGAAGATTCTCAGGATGTATTTGTTAAGAGAAAGAACTGTTAAGTCTTAGTAGTTTGGAAATTACATTGAATAAAAAATTCTTAAACTTTTCTGTTAGCCATAATTTTGAACCCTGCACCCCGAGTTACTAATTTAGTTGCTTCATGTAATTTTATACTGCTTATCATAAGGAAACTTTAATTCATTCTGAGCTGCTAATGACAGATAAAATTTTTCAAGGATCATGGAACTCTGTTGTACATTTATTTGGCAAAGAAAGCATTCTTTTGACTTTTTCAATTTTTTAAATGTATGTATTTATTTTACTTTTTGAATATTAATGTTGTGTCATCAACAATGAAAAATGATGAAGCATAGATGTAGATATTTTTCATTTAGGTACACAAGTCCACAACACAGAGCTAAAACTACCTGTTTCTTTACTATGAAAACAGCGTCTTTAATTGGATGCAGCTACTTTAATTGAATGTATTGGATGTATCGCATGGAAATTTGTTTTGCTTACATTATTTATACTGCTGTATATTATCCATTCAATTACATTCTGAATGTGTTGAATTGTCACTCCTTTAATCATTAAAATTAATTGAAAAATCTCTTTATTTTCCACGCAGTAGCGAGCAGGGGTTTAGAAAGGAGCTGACTCATGAGCCACGTGCGGGGACGCTGCCGGGTCGCCACAGGCGCTTTGCTCTGTGTACACTCCGAGCTCGACGACGCAGATGCCTGTCTTCAACAGGGGAGGGCTGCGTGGAGAGAGAGAGAGAGAGAGAAAAAAAAAAATAACCTGAGTATGGCAGAAGACTCCAGATGCTTGGTTTACAGAGGCTTTGATTACAGGAAATTCAGATAAATGATAATAGTGCACAGAACTTGATGTGAAAGATGAACGAAACATCCGAGATCACAAAATACACATCTGTATTCACAAAATCATGGGTGAGAGTACTGAAAACTTCAATGAGCAGCTGTATGATTTAATCCCATTGACCAGATCACCCTGCAGGAGGACACCTTTGACTTCCAGTTTACATGTTTTGGCTGACCTGGGAAACCTCAGGGCTTTGTTACATATGCTTTTAGGAAAACATGTTATTCGGCTTCTCTGCAGTGATTCGGCTTCTCTGTTTCCACTAGCTGCTCGATTTCAGCAGAATTCAGTTTCAGTGCAGCAAGCAAATGCACGGAAATAATCTGATGCTACATAGCTAAAGCTTATGATGACATCCGTTCTGGTATTGGTGGCTGGGAGGGAGAAGGACTGCCACCCAGTGTTTTTATAGTGCCTGTGTCACATAGCTTCAAAATTGACATCGAAAAGCAGGGTGGGCAAAGAAAAAGAAAAACTCCTTTTCCTCGAGGGAAAAAAGATAATTCTGAAGTCTCTGAGAAAACTTAGGTATAGTAATTCCCTAGTCCAAACATACAAAAGTCACAAGCAGTCTTATTCTTTCTTTGGTTTCTAGACACATTTTTGAGTTTAGCACAATAGGGAGAAGAAAATTGGAGGTTAGTGAATCCAGCGGGGCAAAAGGTGAAGAGGACTAAATTTCAGTCAAGACAACAAGGGAAGTACAAAGAAAACTGTTTCTCTTTCATGTGCTTTGATCGTCTTTCCTGTTTTACCCTTAATGAATACTTTCTCAAAACTAAAAATAAAACACTGCATTCTATTAAACTGTGCTCTTCCTCCATGGGAATTCTAAATGGGTAAGTTTATATTTCTCATCTATGCACATGACTGTATATTTTCATACATACAGTTCATGAATATATATACTTTTCTTTTTCCTGGAGGTCAGGCAGTGGACAAGGGCAAGAAGAAAAGGAGTTTAACAGAAACACAAAAATTTCTCTGAACTGCTCTTAAAGTTCTAATGACAGACCAAACAAGTGAGAAGTATCAGATTTGTCCTGATGGTATACACATGGCACGAAATGCAGAGGAGGGGAAGTCAAGTGGATGTTTACAATCCTTCACCTGGTGGTGGAGAGATAGCCCATACCCCAGTCCCCAGTGTAACCCCTGGAAGGTGGTAGATTGAGAAAGACGCTTATTAAGGGAAGGATAAACATTTCATGACAACAGCTAATGGGCACCATGTGTGCATGCTCAGAGTAAAACTTGATTTTTCATGTTAGGTAATGTGGCCACAATGTCTAATGTTATTATAATTGAGGAACAATGAAATAAATGTTCTCCTGAATTCTTTGATCTTTTTCACATGTGTATGCTTTACAGAGGCCACACATTCATGGCCTCGTAGTTCATGAAATATGCACTATTCAGGGCTGATTCAACATTTCCTGATGCTAGTTCTAACTTTCTTAGTTGTAGACAGGGCTTTTGCTGTGATGGAAAGATGCTAATATATATATGGTCAGTGACTGAACATTACAGAGTAATTCTCTTCGAGTAAATAGTTTAAATAATCGTTTTAATAAGTACATGATACTTGTAGGTACAAGTCATCTTTTCTCCCCCACTGATGGCTTTGATTACTTTGACAGATTAAGATACGCTAATGATACAAATTAGGAGCAAAAAAGAATTAAAAGGGTGTTTAACTCTGATGCCAGGCTGTCAATTTCTCTATAGTGCTACCAACTTACAGATAGATGATTAAAATTGTTTCATTTAGGAATTTTGAATATTTTAAAAATTGAATGGCTTTCTGGAGGAGGAAAAAAGAAAGAAAAGTCTGTGTTAGTTGAATTAGACATCCTATTTGATTTAACAATAGAACCGGATTATTCTTTGAGTGTGGAGATCTTTCTGCATCACTACAAAAATTTACACTTTTCTCTCACATCTTCAGTTAGTCTTTTCTCTAATTCCTTACATTCAATGTTAATCATATATTTTCTTTACATACAATTTTATAAAGATCACTGGTCATTTATTTCTAAACTCATTTCTAAAGCAACTACTTCCAATCATTGTGCTGAATCCTGTGATTAAGTCCTAAATACACAAAATAAGATTTTTGTATCTAAGGGTAGATAATTTAGCAAAAGATATTTGAAGCATTTAAATAAATAACTGTGTATGTTGACGAACTTTGTGAATGCCCAAATAACATATACCTAGTATTTTAGTTGCATGGAGGTAATATGAAACTTAGATTTTACAGTCAAACAGCATATATTCAAGCTGCAATTTCATCACTACATAACTATACCTATCTTGAGAAAAATACATAATTCATTTGGGTTTCTATTGTATTATCTACAGTACGGGAATAAAAATGATGTCTATCTTTCAGAAGTGAGAAAATATTAATTGAGATTATAAATTTGAATGATTTAGGACATGGCAGGAAAACACCAAATGTTTTAATGATAACCAACGTTTAAGCTAAGAATCTAATGTATCTCAGTGGTTTAATCAATGCTTTTTGTCTATTGTATCCTCTAAGTAAGAAACTGAAGTCGGACACTGTATCCTATTCATTGCTATATCCTTACTAATTCAATGAGAGTTGAATAAATGTTTATTAAATAAATAGACAAAAGGATGGGTGAATGTTTGATAAATTATTAAATAAATCATTATTAAACTCCAGCAAGTGCTGCATGCTTATATCCTTGAGAAGGCAATTTTGGTGTGAAGATATATTAGAAAACATATTATAGAACCATAAGACTAAATAGATTCCTATCTAAACTAATAATCCAGATCAGTTCTGGGACTCACAAAAATTACACAATGATTATATTATAATTTAGTATAATGCATGTTTAGGAAATAAAAACGCTGAAAAAAATATTCATGGTCCTCTGTCTATAAAAACAAGTGAAATTTGCCTAAATAAATGAATGCTGTTAGATGGGTACAGCTGGAAAATGGTATTGAGAAGAGGACCCCAGCGTACATCAGAGCAATGACATTCCCGTCTCCTAGTCCCTTCGCCATTGTGAGCTTCACGTTCATCGTATGTAAATATGAAATGAAGAATTAATAGACTCCAGTTTCTTCTAAGTGTAAAATTCAGAGTCATTTCATTTAGTTGCTTTCTTTATCTGAGTTTTGGAGGAATGTGCTTGTTTCTCTTAGCAGAGAAAGGCTGTTAAAGTAAGTGAAGAGGCCTTAGAGACAAAAACCTGAAGACATTGACTGCCCGAAAGCTGTTTGTGTGACGCTTTAATTAAGAATAAGGCTATTCCAGGTAGTAATTGAAAATAGTTTAGCTATTTTGAAGCCTCATACTTTCCTGGGTAAAATGTAAGGGAGCATCCTTTGCTGGACAAGATCCACATCTACGTTTTTAAAATAAAAGGAAGGCACTGTGATTCAATACATTATTATTTATAAAGGTTTCCTATGGCACACAATAATGGACACTTACTCATTTCAGGCTACAGTCCAGGAGGCACAGATGCATGGATGGTCTCAGTGTTTCTCCAACTGTGCAGAAAGCTGTGTGTTGGATAGCTCTTTGTGTACCTCCACGTTTGCTCTCCACCCTGCTTTCTGTCCCAGTGGGGACCTATGCTGTGTATGAATAAATTCTTCAGACTATCAAAAGAAAAGAAGGAGGGTAAAGGCACATCTTTATCTGCCTAAACCGGGTGTGGTGACGCACTCCTGTAATCCCAGTACTTGGGAGGCTGAGGCAGGAGGATCAATGCAAGTTCAAGACCAGTCTGGGTGACAAAGTGAGCCCAAGGCCTGAACTGTATAGCAAGACCCTGTCTGAAGAAGACCAAAAAGAAAAAAAAAAAAAAAAAAAAAAGCTTTATCTGCCTAATTCCATCCTTGTGAAATTGCCTTCCTTGTTTTGGGGTCTACTCACTACAGATTTTTGCTATTTGCAGATTCTTCAAGCCTTAGTATGGAAAAAAGCACTCAGTTTCCTACACTGCCTTTTGCAGATCCACCACATGCCACAGCAAACTTTCCTAATTATCATTGTCATAAATAAACTCAGATCAAGGTGTCTAATGAGCATGCTATTTACTATTAGATAGTTGTAAACCAAGAAGTTAATTGTGAGCACTTTATAGCTATTTCTTCAATCCGCCCATGATCTTTGTTCGTGGTCCTGTACTCTCTTGTCGATTAAATATATATTTTAATATTCAATGTATCTATTATGATAAAGAAATTGAACCATACAAAAAGTATGCAGAAGTCAAGAAACAGTACCTGCTTTTACATGTCTTTCAATTAAGTATGAAAATATGTATACAAGCAACAGAACCCAGATTTGAAACATGAAGGACTAACTGAATTCACATTTAAAGTCTGTTCCTTACTCTGTGAGTGACCTTAAATAAATAATAAGCTTCATTGAAATTTTTATGTTTTCCTTTGTATAATAAAACTACTCCCAGTAGTTATATCTGGTAAAATCGTTAATCTAAAACATTACGAAGTATTCCATCTGTATACAGACATTAATTCTATTGCAAGTTTTGAGCACAGGGAAATGCTGTCACCATGAAAAGATGTAATTATTAAATACTTTAAAAAAAAAAACTTTGAAGCGATAAAGCTTGTCCACACTAACTCCTACTCTCTGGTTCTATGTGAAAAATAGCATCAGAGTAAGATGTAAACATTAACATTTCATTGGATGAAGAATGATTAAGAACAGGTTTCTCAGAGGTGTATTTAAAATCAGTGCTACAAAGAGGGACTAAACTCCATAAATCAAATGTATTTTAGAGAATTCTTAGGTTTCTATCTTTTGAGAAATTGAAAAATTAAGTAAATTGTTCCAGCTACCTGGGTCTACTAAATTGGATTAAAATATTCTGTTTGGATACCAAAGGCTTCCTTTAAGGCTTTGTGTCGCTGCTGGCAAAGTTCTCATTAAATAGAATTTTAAATGACCTCCGATGAGAGCAGTCCCTAGGAAGTAAATGATTTAAGACAAGCCCAAATATTCTTCTTGGTCTCATTTATCCAATTGATACAAATTATTTATTTGATGATATTAAGTGCCATCTTTCACTTAAATGAATCTTAAAAACAGCATCTTCAGAATATATATATGCCACTTTGACTTGATGATAATGAAAGGAAGAGGAGGTTAACAATAACAATAATATTTCATACTCAAAGAGTGATTTAGCAGATGGCATAAGTGACTTTTATGTGTTAATTTTTTTGAATGATCAGAATCACAATAAGACAATGAGATGCATACTATAAAACCTGTTATTTTACAGACTAGGAAAGGGGAACATAGAAAAGCACATTTAGGTTAGACAGTCAACAAAAAGAGATATGAGACTCCAAACCTAGACTATTACCCACTGATTGTACTGGACAATGTATTTATTTTAGGTTTACCCTGAAAAATTCTTTCCAGACTGCCTTATATAGCAACTAATTCCAGGACTGACCTAAGTTATACAATAAACGTCATTTTCTAGACCAGGGTAGAGACTTTCTAACAATATTTAAATGTTACTTTAGCATTTTCTACAAGTCAGGCTCTGTTTTAGGCACAGATGGTGAGAAGTGAATGAAGCTAAAAATTTCCCATCAGCCTCTTCACAGTAATGAAAAACTGACCAGTAAACCAAAACATGGAGTATAATAATGTAGTAGTTATAAACATAAACTTTGGATATAGAAAACATAAATTTGCATCTCTCTCATTTTCTACCAATGCTCTAGGAAGAGTTTTATTCTTTGTTTGTACCATGAACTATGTCCTTAGCACTTTTTATTTTTTATTTTGAGACAAAGTCTCACTAAATTGACCAAACTGGACTCAAACCTGCAATCTTGATGGCCCAACTTTCCAAAGTGCTGGAATTACAGGCATGCACCTCTTCACTTGGCTGGAAGGCCTCTTAATTTCTATGAAAACTAGTTTTTTCAGTTACTAAATAGGGATAGTGATATTTAATCTAAACACAGTTGTTATAGGATATGAAAAAAATTTATAAAGAGCTTAGCATAGGGCTTAGAGTGGGTGGTTGGTAGAGTAGCTATTTTTAAGGGCATCACAGATGAATGTACAAAATTATTGGAGTGGGTAGGGGTGATTACATATCCACACACCTCCAACTTCCCCCTTGTAGTTTATCACTTTTGTTCTTTTCTGTATTTTAAATAGCTCTTTAAAATGCAATTTGATCCCAGAAGGTTATTAAGCTAATTAATTCAACTCCTATAAAAATCTCTTCACCAGGCTAATCAATGTACTATTTCTTAACTTTTGGACTTAAAAATTCCCTTACATTAACTTTGTTTTATTGTTGGTATTTGGTCATTGCTGTCTATATACTTTGGATTGATTTAAGAAAGATTGTATGACTCGCTTGGGACAATTGAATGTTCTGGTGAATTCTGAGAATGAAGCCAATCTGTGTCAAATCTTTGACAAGAGGATGGATAAATGTGAAGTCTAAATCTCCATAGTCAAATGTTTCTACTGTGAGAGAAAGCAGGCTACATACATAGCGGACTCTCGGCAAGGTCTGTTGAACGATGATGTCATGAGTAGTGCAAGCATGTCACTCCTGATTTCCAGCTTATCTCTGAATCTTCCAATTATAGTAGCCAAAATAATCAATTAATTAAAAAATAAAACCCAGCCCTTTATATATAGCATTTAATTATTTTTGTTTTTCTTTTCTTTTTTTCGTTAAATAGCCCTAACAGATAAATTCTAGATCCTTTGTTATGGAGTAAGGAAATCAAGGCATGAATATATTTTTCAAGTACTTAAGAAGCAAAAATTAAAAGAGTAACTTGAATCCTCCAGGTACACTACCAGTCACATCTGGAGTCAACCTCTAACTTTTGGCATTAAGGTTGTTCAAACCTGTAATAGCTCATAAAATTCAATTTGAAATGATAAAATTCAATTTTAAGTGTTTAATAATGGGAATAGAGCCACTGTAGTCTCTAAACACCATTTACTAATGTTTAGACAATCAAATGCTGCAATTCAACGTCTCAGGCTAAGGTGTTTTGCCCTTTGTTGCTGAAAATTGAAGTGAATATAGTAAAATGACTCACTATCAAAGAAATTATTTTGTTTTTAAAACTTTCAAAAGTTTTTAGTCAAGCCTGGCTTATTTCTAAGGGTCTTTGGTATTTTATTCTTTGTTCCCCTTTTCTCTAGCACGAATACATTAGTGATATTGCGAAAATGACCTTATCGGCCCTGTCCCAGAAGAATCTGTTGTTGTTTGTGTTCGTATTTATTTTCCCTGCAGTATCCCAAATATACTGAAATAAAATTCTAGTACAAGTTGATGCACATAATTGTAAAGGTTCTTGTATAATTTTTTTTAGTTAAACATGTCAGGAAAGAAATATATAACAAATATCAAAATGGATGCACACACTCATCAATCAAGAGCTGCCTGCCACTTCAGTGCTGCTGGAAGGGTCCTCAGAGTGACAGCACAAATACGTGTTGGCAGGCCAATCAAAGCTTTGGAAATAAAAATAAAATGTTTCATACTGGCCCTTCAACTCTCTAAGGCTATGACAGCTCAGTTGCAATTTCATTTTTTGCATTTGTTTTGAATTTCTTCATTAAATCATTTTCATTTTGACCCTTTGGCTGTCACACACATACCAATACTGGAGGGGGGAGGGAAATGCAGAAGAGCATGGTAATAAAGAATTAAGATGTATCATGTGCGTGTACCAACTCCCCATGGTGAATGCAATCATTATATACTGCAAACATACTAAAATAGAAAGCAAAACAAAAATTTATAGAAGCAGGGTGTACCTAGAATCTTTGAAGGATGGTGTTTTCAGACATATTTGTGACTTATTTTAAAGCATAATGATAACACTAGAAATTTTATTTTTTGAGACAATAACCTGTGTAATTGCAATGTGAAAAATTATCTTAAATCCAAAGAAAGTGACAGCAATATTTTATCACTATTCCTGTGCCAATAGGTGGTAGTTCTTTTTTAAGGTTATATAAAAGACTATAAATCAACAAAAATAGCTGAAATTAACAACTACACTGTCCTTAATTTGTCTTATTCTGAGAAGCCCAAATGCTCATGACAAATTTATTTACAATGAGGTAACTTTCCTTTCATAGATTTGCCATCTTAATAATAAAGGTCTCAACATGATTTGTAAAGTTTTAGAACCGCCATTGGTCTAGCTTGGAACATTTGAAGTATGGCAGTGAAGGGAAGGATCTTATTAATGCATAAGGATGAATAGAAATTTCCATTTCAGTTTTCATTTCAAGCTGGGAAAAGGATGTATTCTAAGAGGCAGAGCCACTGAACTAAGTTCTCCTTTGCACCCAGCATTTCTCTTAAGGAAAATATGCTTTTCCTTTTCTTTTTCTAAAATAATTCACAGATTGCTTCTATGCAGAGGCCAAAGAGCATCAGAAAAAAATTCAATTGCCTCTTACCACCATACTTGCCACTTACAAGGGTGTGTAATGGGTGCAAGGTTTGCTATCTTAATAATATGTGATGGTTAAATGCCAAACAGATGATTATAAAATGTAGAGGTCAGGATAATAACATCCAATATCCTGTATGTTTGATTTTATTAAAAATGTATGCTCATTCTTACCTATCCATCATAAGTCTTGATTAAATCCTTCAAAAACTGCCTTTTTCTAGTGTTTTCCTAATTATCTATGCCTACACACAGATCACAAACCATGTCCTGTGTCACATTGGGTTTCATCAATATGTCACATTGTGTTCTGTCACTGTATAAAGCACAGTGTGACAGATGAGATTCCCAAATGAGGCCTTACATTACCACTTGGCATAATAAACTATGAAATCAAATAGATTTCTCAACTAAATGTTTTCTATTTACATTTATACATACCATATGGACTTTTCTATAAGATAGCTAAAGTTCATTAGAGTTAAATAATTTTAAAGATATATTTTTCTCAATATATATTGACCTTTTGTTTCTTTTCCATTTTTTTAACCAAACACAATAGTACTACTCAGTGATGAGAAATAATCACTGAGGCTAAATTCCTGAAGCACTATGTTTACCACTATTTATTTGTGTTTTGTGAATTACATCAGTTCAGTGAGTTAGGTGTGGTAAAATCCGTTATTCTTATTTTAAGGTAAGCATGGAAATCACCAAGGGATTTCATGATTTATGTCAAGTCACACACTAGTCAGGCTTTTCTACTTCTCCAATAGGTCAGATGTGTATTTTCAAAGCAAGCTTTTTTGTATGAATCTGGAAGTCTTTATGGCATTACTACATTATCTGTAAGTGTTCTTTTAAAACTTTTCATAAACATATGGTAGGCAGAGTTGCAGCCCTCATGGTGTTAGTCTCATGACGTACTTATGACATATTATGTTTCATGGAAAAAGGAACGATAAAGATGGCATTAAGATGATGTATCTGTTGACCTCAAGACAGTAAGATTATTTTGGATTATTAAGCAAGTTCAGTGTAACCACATGAGTTGTAAACTCTAAAGCTCAGCATATAAGAGAATTCAAATTATGCCATAGCCAAAAATGAAAATGAACATTAAATTAACAATTATGCAAGCTTAGAATAAAAAGATGGGACACAAAAACCAAACTTTTAAGTTGATTTTTCTTTCCTACCTCACATCCTAGTATCTTGTGCCCTATTTTCAATCTTGGGGGTGACACAGAATTTCTTCACACAGCACAGAGAAGGAGTATTAGAGAATAAACAAGGATACATAGTTTATGAGCGTAGTTTGAAACAGTCACACAGATTTTCCCCTGTGCAACCTATAACAATTGGCTGAGCATTAATCCCACTATATTCCCACAGGAAATGACATCAGCATATTGAAAAGAAACCTGCACTCATACGTATTAGAGCACTTTCACAATAGCCAGATATGAAAACAAAGGTCCATCAATGGATGAATGGATAAACAATGTAGTACATAAGATAGAATTCTTATTCAGCAAAAAAAGTGAAGGAAATTCTGTCATTTGCAACAACATGGATGAGAGAGACAGAGAGAGAGAGAGAGAGAGAGCGCATCACAACCTATAAACATGTCTAATTATGTGTCAGTTAATAACAAAACAAGGCCAAAAAAATGTTGGCACAGGTAGAAATACAACATCATGCAGTGTAAATCTAGCTATCATGTGTACCTTTGTATGTCTTATACCTGTAACTATTCCTAAAATTGTACTGGCAACCTGAAAAGGAGAAGTAGAGAACCAGAAGTCATTGTGGAGGCCCGATAAGCCAGCATTGCATAACAACACAATCAATATGCTGGTCTTTTGACCTTATGACATTAAACAATTCATTCATAAAACTCTCCCTGGTGCTGAAGTTGTTTAGAATGTATCAACTTCAAAAGTTAATCATTCTGAAATTCTCAACATCAGAGGCTATTATTAGTCCTATTTTCATTTTTCCAAGAAGCGGAAGTAATCATAGAGAGTACAGAGTCAATATGCATATCTTCCCCTACTCATACAAAACTTTGATAACTCATCAAGCTATTTCTTCCTTCTGAGCTAACATAAACCTTGCAATCTATTTCAGCACAGTGACCCGGCAAACCACTGTCAATTAATATGAATTCTTATATAACAATAACTCAAGAAATTTCTCAGAAATGTCTTGGTGTGAATGCTAGTTTTATCACTGTGTGTCCCAAAACAAGATAGCATATCATTCTGAGTCTTAGTTTTTTCACATTTATATGAATTATATCTATTTTGGTAAATCCTTCCACAGATATAATAAGTTAATTTATGCTTCTAGAACAAGGTCGGGAAACTACAGCTTATGGGCCAGTTCTGGCCTGCCATCTGTTTCGGAAATCCAAAAAGCTGAAAATAGTTTCACATTTTAAAATGGTTGAAAAATCAGCATAGTAATATTTGTGGCATGTAAGAATTACATGACATATGAGTTTCAGTGTCATTTCACACGGCTTTAGTATAGCCACATTCTTTCATTTAGATATTGATGATGGCTACTTTTGAGCAGAGTTGAATAGTTACGACAGATACTATATGGTCTATGAACCCTAAGTATTTACTACCTGGTCTTTTATAGAAAAAGTTTGCTGATTCTTGTTCCTGAATGATGCCAAGCATTTACAAAGTGTTTCAGAAAATGTTGGTTCCTGGGGTGGTTATGCTTAATTGTGTCAACTTGATTGGCTTGGGGGCCACCCTGGAGACAAATAAAGCACTTTCTGGGTGTGTCTGTATGGGTCATGGAAGCTGGACCTTGAGTACTATATCTAGTCCCTCACCCCTTCTTCTCAGGCACTGTTTCCTTGTTCTGTTGCCTAACTTCATGAACTAAGTATGCTTGCCTCATCACACTCTTCTCTTCAGATTTATCTCCCTTAGATTCAGCTGGCCTTGGATTGAATCCCCTGAAACCATGAACAAAACTGAGCTTCTCTTCCTTTAAATTGTGGGTGTTGGGTATTGTGTCTCAGAGAGTAGTTTAGTTTCCTTTCTTTCTTTCTTTTTCATTTGAGAATCCATCTGAGTTCCAGAAAATCTACAAAATCAAGTACTGTAGTAGTACTATAATTAAGAGCAGTAAATAAGACTCAGAGATCAGCAATAGTAAACAGTTCTTAGATCCATGGATATACAGTAAAGATAAATCTCTGCTGTTCTTTTGTCCTGTTTTTATTACATAGTAAATAGTTTTGATGTCTTACTGCTGAAAAGGGGGCCATAAAAATTTCTAAGAAGCCAGATATTTACTCACAAACAAATACGGTTAGTTTCCTAACTAGCTACCGTGTAGCATGCTCCATCTTTATCTTTTCACTATAACTCAATCTACTGAAAGTCACCATGACCCCTAACAGTACTGTCCCTGCTAAGCTTTGCAGTTGCTTTGGTAGGCTTCTGCCTTTAACCAGTTTCACTTGTGTAGGTTGCAACCAACTTTGTAGTCTTTGTCTAACATTGAGAATAATTCCTCAGACCACTCCTGCCAGGAACAAGTTGTTTCCTCAGTCATTTTCTGTGCTCCCCAATCACTGTCACTGTCTACTACATTGAAAGCACTCTGTTCCTCTGTAAATATGGTGATACTGACCAGAGAAAAAAGCTTATCCCGTATACGTCTGTCACATTCACTTAAAGGGAGCTGTTACAATTCCAATGACAAATAAACCTCTGTGGATCTAACTGCAAACTATATGTCATCTTTGATATTAATACTAATAATTTATTATCAATCATGCTCTGCCCTCTGTACTCCAAGATGCAGACCTAGACAGGTCTAGTGGTGGAAAGGATTCAGAGTGGAGAACAAATCCATGTTTCAGAAAGTGCTCGCTGATTCACCGCTCCTCTCCAGTACAAAGGTTTTAATCAAAGATTCTCAAATTTGAATATTCTTATATCTTCGTATCTGAATCATTCTTGAGAAAATACTTGGTTTACAGAAGCTTTTGAGTTCCTGATGCAAACTGACTTCTGGGGCATTGGAAGGCTTGTGTAGCCCTATGTGATCATACTGGTTGCATAGATAGGAATCAATTTTCAATTTCCACTATGCAAGATTACCTTTGAGGTTGTAGAACCAAGATTTCAATTGGCAAAAATACTGCACTATGAGCCAAACATAGAAACATTTCATAAACTTTTCTTTCTTTCTGTTATAAGAAATGTCAAGATGCTGAAGCATAAGTTTTTTAATATCTAAGACTATGTTTCCACTTAAAATCCGCCTACCAGGTTTATAATCCTTTTTCATACTTATCATAATGCAAATATTTAGAAGTTATTCTGGCTTTAGACAGGAATGGATTTAATGAGGATCCTCCTGTTGAAGGACTTTTGAGTTGTCTTTCCAATATCTACTTTTCAATTATCCTTTACCAGCAGAACAGCAATTCACTTCAGGATAGCAATGTCCCTAGCCAAATACTTGTTCCAGCTTCCTCCACAGACAAATGCAACCACAACACTACTATGATTGAGTTAAGAGCAGAGGTCTACTGCGGGTTTCTAAAACATTTTTTCTTTCCTCATCAAAAGAGATAGATCTAGTTGGTGCCATGCATTTGCTCCACTGCTGAATTTCTTCTTTCTCTTTGTACATACATGACAATTATTATAGTATTCATTTTGTGACAGTAAATTGAATAAAAGTGAAAAGTTACATAAAATAAATTTAATTATATTTATATTTAAAATGATCATTTCATACAGTCAATCTAATGTATCTCAAATTTTATCTTTTTTGTCACATACTGGATCTTATTTTTTTCTTTTTTAGACTTTTATTAGTATATGTTTGTAGTAAATAATCATTATATTCCCTGCAGTGGATTGGTACACCACACAACACATTTCAATTCTCTTCTTTTTCCCCTGTCTTTCCACCGGCTTTTATTTTCCCGGCATCTAATTCTTTTATTTGTAAGACATTATAAAGTTAATCATCATACATACAAGCTGAAAAACAGTCTAGTCCAAAATTATATAAAACATGTAAGAAAATTGTGCAAAGTCAAGGTATACGTTTAGATACATTGTCCACAGTGTATTATAATGCTTTTATTTCCTTTCCTTTTTTTCTATGGTCTGTCTTTTATTTTGTAAGATACGCATATGACTGTGTGTGTGTGTGTGTGTATAACAAATGTAGTATATCTCAAACACACACACATATATATTTGAAATATATATCTTCAAGTAGATTTAGTGTTTCTATTTTAATATTTAGATCCTTGATCCATTTTGATTTTAGTTTAGTGTGTGGTTAGAGACATGGGTCTAGTTTTAGTCTTCGGCATGTGGAAAGCTAGTTTTTTTAAACACCATTTATTAAAGAGGCTGTCTCTGTTCTAGTGAAGGTGATTGGCTCCTTTGTTGATGATAAATACGTAAAACTGTTATAAATTTTAAAGACATATCAGATGGGATAAGAACCTTTAAATATGAAATTGGTGAAATTAATCTCAGAAAATGGCAAAGTAGAACACAGAATCAGAAAATATTATTTAAAAGATCAAAGTCCAGAGTAGATCATTTCCTGTGTACCAGTAATAAACAGGCAGAAATTCAAATTAAGAACACAATGTCATTTATATTGACATCCTCTAAAATGAAATGCCTATCTATAAAACTCAAAAATTATGTTTAAAATCTACATGAGAAAAATGACAAATGAAAGATATCAAATATCATTCATAATACAGAAATATTTAGTATTAATGTAGAGGAAGACTCAATATCAAGTTCTTCTTAAAATGAATTACAAATTCAATATGATCTGTATTAAAATTCCAGGAAATGATTCAGTAAACTGATCCTAAAATTAGTATAGGAAGGTAAAAGACTAGAATGGTCAACTCAACGCTGAAGGAAAACAAAGCCACAGTACTAGCAATACCCAACTTAAAGATTATGTTGTAAATCTGTGATAGAGCAATGTAATATGATGATAAAATAGAAAAATAAATAAATTGAAGCAAAAAGAGAACCTAAAATTAGAATCATATAAATAAAATCAACTGATATTTGACAAAGGATTGAAGGTAAAACCATGAACTTAAACAGTTGAAATAAATAGAAAAGCAGAACATCTGTATGGAAAAATGTAAATATTGACACATACTTTACAACCCTATTCAACATTAACTCAAAATATGTATTAGACCTAAATATAACTACAGGACTACATTTGACTCCTGGTTAAAAACAAACAAACAAACAAAAAAAAACAAAAAAAAAAGAAAAGAAAAGAAAAGAAAAAGAAGAAGAAGTACTATAGAACTGATGAATAATAAAATAGAAAATGTAGAGGACCTTAGAATTGGTGATGACCTTTTATACATAGTATAACAGCAAAAGGAAGATCTATGGCAGAAATTATTGGTAAGTTGGAGTACATTAAAATTTAAAACTTCTGCCATATAAAAAGTAATGTGAAGACAATGAGGAAAAAATGTTAACACTGGAGAAGAAAATATTTTCAGGAAATGCATCTGCTATAGGATTGTTATCCAATATTTTCAAGAAACTCTTAGAACTCAACAATAAGAAAATGAATAAACCAATAAAATTTAGCAAAAGGCAAAAGACACAAATGGCAAGAGAGATATATATAGAGGTTCATCATTTGTTATTGTAGTGTGAATTTAAATAAAAACTACTGCCACACACCTACATGAGGGCTCAAATACAAAACAATTTCATCAGTTGACAGAATTTATTAAAATGAATTAAAAAACTTTATTTTGTGATACGCAGTTATTACTCAAGAGAAAATGATAAAGATTTCATGTGGAAGGATATAAAATGATACAGACACATAATTTAAAAAGTTATATAATGATATTAATCAGTTTTTAATTTAAGACAAAACTATTAGTGAACAAGTCGCTACTGTACACCATGATCAAAAACGACAATTTGACAACAAGCTAGACTTCATTGGAACACTTTTTCTGGAAGTAAAGCTGGATATATCTTAAATTGGTATGGAATATTATAGTCTCAATGGTTCAGAGACACAGAAGAAATACAACAATAATAATAAATTTAAGTAAAGTAAATATTAACTAAGATTAACTGCGTATACTGACATGTATGGTGACTGGTGACTGTACACCCCTAAACTTAGCTTATCCCTAAAATTAGCCATATATAAATATAAATATATATATATATATATATATGGAGAGAGATCAGTATTGTTACAATATTACTAATACCGTACAAACTGCAACCAATATTTTAGAAAGAAAATCTAGGCCAGAAGTTTGGCTCAGTGGCGTAAGCACCTGTCTGGCAGGTGCGAGGCTGTGAGTTCGATCCTCGGTGCCGAAAAAAAAAAAAAAGAAAGAAAGTCTAAGACATAAACAAACCAGACAATAATAATGGTTACATTAACATAGTAGTAAATATTAAATAATAATTGTACAAATATTACATAATAATTATGCACATATGGTTACTTTAATGCAAAACATGAATATTTAGGGGTTTTGTTCCTGCTTTTGACATATATAGCAATGTTTTACTCTTTATTGACTGTTAAATTGTAGAGGATATTTTTGTGGTTCATAAATGTAACACATTTAAAAAGGAAAACATAGTAGAACCATTTACACAAAAAACATGTCAAGTAACAGACAGTACTGACACACATCATTCTGTTCTATGACACAGTAGGATATTATACCCTCTCTGTTTCCATTGCTAATAATACTTTCCCAAGCTACCTTCAGCCTTTAGGACATCATTTTATTATTATTATTATTATTTAGAGATGACATTGAACACAATCAACCATGAGATTAAGTTTGATTTTCTGCTCTGGTTTTTCAGGTCCCCATTGACAGGTTTCTGGTTCTAGTTCAGTTGATAACATCAAACTAAATAGCTTCTCATAAAAGCAATTAAGTATGGAATACCTAGATCTTACTTACCTGCAAGGGCACATTTTTAATTTTTCAGCATTACTCTTTGAGTTTCCCCAAAATGTTCCTATAGTTCGCATGTGCAGGTTTGTTTTGTTAAACGAGTTTGGGTTTTTTGTTTTTGTTTTTTTTTTTTTTGTTTTTTTGCTTTTTTTTCCTGCACCAGGAATCAAACTCACAACCTTGTCCCTGGCAGGCAGCTGCTTAAGCCACTGAGGCAAACTCCCAGCCCTGATAAACAAGTTTTTAATCAGGTCCTTTGTATCAACTAATTCATCACGTAATATATCTATCTCTAAAATACCCATAATTTTTAAAGTGATCCACATTGAATATTATTACAGTTTAAAAATCTTTATAAAGAAAAATTGGCTTGAAAGTGAAAAAAGTAATTAGAATTTGTGGAACAGAAATTAAATGTCAATTATAAATAGTTTCAGTTAGGAAACTGAGAAAGTCTTATCTAACTTTACTATCTTTTCTAGACAAAAATATAATGATAGTTAATTCAACATTAAAATCAAAAATAACTTGTTAGCATTCACCAATAAAATGCATCTAAGATACACAATTTTCATCAGTCAAGTGATAGAATATTGTGTGATCTTTTCTTATTCTTAAAAAGTTTATTGGTACAATTTCCACATACATAATGATCACATTCATCATAGGGACTCTGCAGCTGTACATAATACATACTGATTCCTCTTGTTCTTTTCCCCCAATTCCCTTCAACCCCTCTTCCCTCCTCATTTACAAGGGTTGGTCTTCATTTTAAACTTTTAGTCATTTTTTTTCTTTCTTCTTACTTCCATTTCCCCTCTACCCTCCTTATTTTCCCTTTCTTTTCAACAATCTTTTCCTATTCTGCAATACCTTTTATACACTTCAGTCCTTATTTATGCTTTTGATATCTCACAACAGTGGAAGTAATGCAATATTTATATGTGTGTCCAATTTATTTCACTTAAGAGTATGATCTCTTGCACAGCACCTGCCTGGCAAAGGCAAGGTCATGAGTTCAATCCCTGGTACCAAATAATAATAATAATAAGGTCTCAAGGTACATCCATTTAGCTATAAATGTCTCAAGTTTAATCTTTTTTATGACTGAGTAGTACTCCATTATATTAAAAAACACTCTGTTTATATCCATTTAGAAGTTGATTGGATTTGGTTTGTTTCCAAAATTCAGCTATTACAAACTGTGCTCCTATAAAGGTGGGTGCTCATATGTTGCTGTGGTTTGATGTTTTTAATTCTTCCTGGAACATACCCAGAAAGGGACTAGTTGGGTCAAATTGGACTTCTAGTCCTAGTATTTTGGGGAATATGCACACTGATGTCCACAGTGCTTGCACAGTCTACACTCCCACCAACAGTGGAGAAGGGTTCGTTTTTTCACAAGAACCCTGCCAGCATTTGTCAGTAGTTGATTTCTTGATAATAGTCATTTTTTCCTGGACTGAGATGGAATCTCCACGTTGTTTTAATTTGCATCTTTTGAATGACCAGTGATGTTGAATATTGTTTTCATGTATTTATTTGTCGTTTGTATTTTTTCCTTTGAGAAGTGTGACTGGGCTGCATTGGATGGTCTTTATTAGGAATTTTAAACCATGTCTTCAAATATTACTGGCCAGGGGAAAACCAGTAAGAGATAAGATGGACCATGAAAAGCAGATGACACATGGATGCTGCATATATTCAGTTCAAGAATATTGATATTTTTGGTCTCTATTTTTGGTTACAGCCTGACTTCTGTAAGTTTTCAACAACCTCCCACACCCATCACTGAATCACTGAAAAATGGGCAATTTTGAGTTCCAGAGAGGGGTTTCGCTGAATGTAGAATTTTTAATGTTAAAATCAAGCAAAGCCCTACGAAGTGCAGGTTGGTTTGCCAGCCTAACCATTCATGATACAGTGATAGGCAAAATACAAAAGGATGAGAGAGAGCAAGAGAGGGAGAGAGAGAGAAAAAAAATATGCTCCTAATCCCCAAGCATTTAAAAATTTGAGATACTTTTTGGATTTATCTCCTAAATTAAATATCAAATATTAGATGATCCATTAACATTATTTATCAGATTAGAAAATGTGAATAAATGAGAAAAAAAGTAACATACAATTCTGATTAAAACTCTTAGAGGTTTACTAGAATGAAATTATTTAACCTAGTAATGCTGAAACAATAGGAATTATATAAGAAAAACTTACTATTTTATTTCTGGAAGCATTATCTTTAAAAACAGGATCAAGACAAGAAGTTATATGGCATTTTTATCTATAACCATTTTACTGGAGAACTTAGGCATTGTAAGGGAAATATAAAAAGGCGACAATGAGGTAGATAAAAAGAACTTTTGTTATTCGTAGTAGATGGATAGTCTAATAGAAATTATTATTTTATCAGTTTTAAAGTATCCAAGAATAACATTCACAAATAATAAGATTTATGGAAATTATCATAACCAAAAAGTACAAGTTCTCTATGAAAAAGTTACAAATTTTATTGAAGGATATAAGTCAGATAAATAAATGAAGATATTGTAATAGTCATGTATCAGAAGACTCAAAATCGTAAAGGTGTCATGTTCCCCAAATTTCATGATATTTCTTGAACTTTGAAAGCTAGTGTGTATATAACATACGAATATATATATATATATATATATATATAAAACATATGAATGATACGGGAAAATAAGGCAAAGTAATAAAAGAACTAATGAATGCACACTAGAAGTAATACAATAACGTGACTTACATAAAAAAACTCAAACTTAAAATTGAATCCTAACACACCAATATGATAAAATTTAAATGGATGAACAAGTAAATGTGAAATATTATTATAACAAGTTATAGAAATAATTTATGACATCAGTAATTTAATTTTAACAGTACTGACATTTAAAATCTTATATTAATGAACTAAAAAGAACACTGTCAACCAAGCAAGGACAAGACTAGCAGAAACTGTGTGTAACACATGCGATTGACAAAAAATGAAAATTTACAGAATGCGAAATTCCTGTAACTCTATTAAGTGAAGAAGAAATAACATCTTCCCAGCAGTCAAAAATAAATAAATAAATGAACAAAAAAAGGAAAAGGTAATTTATAGAGCAAAAAACTTGAATTCAATCAGAAAATGCACATTAACATTGTAATATACCAATACAATCATGTGATCAGAGATAGTTAATAAGTTACAAACACTAAATGTTGAAACTATGGGAAAATAAAGTTGTTCTTGCTTTTCTACTGGTAGCACAATGAAACAAAAGACATTAGGAAATCAATCTGACAATATTCAAGAAAGTTGTAAATTCACATATCCATTATTATTTAATGATTTCCATCCATGAGTTCACAAGTGAGCATTGCACAAGGAATATTTTTAAACATAACTATGTAAATGTATAATAGTAAAAAGGTAGAAGTGCATAATTATTCCTCTGTAGGGGAAATTATAACTAAATCGTTTGAAAGCATATTTTCAAGACAGTTGAATAATTAAACATAATTTAAGTTAATGGGCTAATTCCACCTTATTAAGCATGGATAAACCTTTAAAACATTCTCAAGTTATGAAAGAAAACATTGCAACATCAAATATATATTATACCATTTTTAGATTTTAAACAGTAGAGAATATTAACACAACATTTACAAAAAATACTTGTTGCCCAAATGACCAAAACATATCAGACTTAAATATAACACTTTCAGGTGAATATTTCCCTATAAGATTAAAGAAGTAGGTAAGAACTGTTAAAGCAAGTTTTAATAGACCTATCACAGCTTAGATCTTTGCATGAAACTAAATTGACAAAGTTAACATGAATTTATTGGGTTTGGAGTATAGTGGTATCCTCTGCACTGTTCTATGGTCACTTGGGTTCCTTGTTAATAAAAAAAAAATGTATTTCAAATAAAGGGGCTTAGGATTTCTAATTAGTCCAAATAGCCTTATTTTATCTATGTATTGTATATCCAATGAGTTCTGCTGCCTATTGATAGAATGTAGTCACATGTATAGTACATTGAGAAAAGTAACGAACAGTAGTTTAGTATCTACTGTATTCCTGATTTCCTGTATAGCATGAAATTATACATGTATAGGTACAAATTGGTCAATTAATATTCACAAAATGAAGCAACGAGAAAGACAGAAGCCAGCACGGAGTCTATTTCTCTTGCTTAAAATATCCATAGTATTTTCTTTCATCCCTATTTCTGCCCTGAAAGGGTATGAGGTCATATGCTATAATGCAAAGAAACTGAAGAACAAGAAATAATGTACAACTAAATACATGCAGCCTTAGCAAGGAAATTTTAAGCAATTTTGAAAAAAAATCCCACTAGAAGCCAGTACAAAGGAAAATAGATTAAGGTACTTTGGATCTTTGAGATACCCAAATCGGATTCATCATTGAGGAACAACAATGCACCAAATGTCAGCCTAGGAGCATTGACGCACTTTGCTTTGACTGTTGCAGCAAAACGTCCAAAGCATGGATGCTTAAGAAAATAAATGTGTCCTATCATAGTTCTACAGTCCTGAAGTCCAAAATTAGTTTCACTGGGGCAAAATCAAGGACACTGCTGAACCACACTCCCCCAGGACTCCAAGGGCTACTGTGTTCTTGAGTCTTTCCGGGTCTGTGGCTGCTGGCTTCCTTGGTGCAAGGCTGCCTCAGTTCAGGCTCTGCTGCTGTAGTCACAGTGCCTTCTACCCTCTGTCATGTGCGAAGTATTTCTTTGCTTCCCTCTTGCAAAGTCTTAACGAGATTTCATTTGGGAATTGGCCTACTAATTCACGATAATCTCCCCCTCTCAAAATTATCAACTGTATGATATCTACAAATTCATTTTTTAGCTATATACTGTAACATTCACAAATTCCAGGAATGAACACATGAATATTATTGAGGGACCATTAGTCGTTGCACCAAAGGTAGGTATGAGGCAGCATTTTTGCAAAACACTATGGGCTCCTGCTCTTTGTATTTGTTCGTCATTTCTTCACTCTTGTTTCTTATTAGAGGCATCCTCATTTCACGTAACAACTCTCTCTCTCTTTCTCCACATAGATCTGATGGCAGAAAGTCCAATCACAGCTCTCCATTTCTCCCTGAATGAAGAATTATGCATACACTTTAGTTTATACAACCTTTTATAGGACAGAATTTATAATCCAACCTGAGACTCATTACCCATATGTAATTTGGGTTCTATAAATGATATGTTCTATATGGATACATAAAGAAAGAACCTCTTTTCTCAGAATCTGGAGTTAATCAAATTAAAACTTAAAAGATGGTTGGGTTTGCCATCACAGAAAGGGAGCATATTTAAAGAACAAAGGAATGAGACAAGCACTCAGAGAATCAGAATGCACAACATCCTCCTGATGACTGCTCTTGCCTGAGGCTAGCTTTATGCTTGACTTTCTTAGTTTTATGAGCCAATTTAAAAACTATCCTTGGCTTCAGCTGGCTTGAACTGGGCGTCCACCCTGTGACAGGTCTTCACAAAGAATACATAGTTCAACAGGAAGAGTTCAGTGATCCCTTCACATTTTACAACTTCTTGCTTCCAAATGTCTAAAATCAATTTTAAGGACCTGGTAAAATTAAAAATAGATCATTAAAACATTGGCAATTGCAGTGATTATACTGCACTTTAATTTTGTATTGCTTTCTTGAAACAGGGTATATATGCTACAATTATGTTACACTATCACTGTTGTAGAAGATATAATGTAAAATATTGAGACATTTGCACATTGTTTTGCTAAAAAAAAATAGTAGAATGATCAAGAGAATGTACAAGAATTGTTTCCGTAAGCCAGCTTCCAAATAAACAAGTAAACAGTGAAGAAATAGTTGTGCAGCCATTTCTTGGATCCCTAAAGTTGCCTTAAATTTTCATGTAAAATTGATTCTTAAAAAGCCCATTTAAACTATGTGTTTGCAATTGATGATTTCTTTATACATCTAATTTCTGAGCAAAACAATTCTAGAATTATATTCTAGAATTCATAAACCTTTATGTACTTGGACATCATGTTCAATAAACATACTATAAACATAATATTATTTTGTCTTATGAGTGTGTTTTTATATGTGATTTAAGAGTTGATAAACCAGTTTATTTGTTACCACTTGTAAAACAAAGTGAAATAAAAACTGC
The DNA here is from genome assembly GCA_004363535.1 of Dasyprocta punctata. NCBI lineage: Eukaryota > Metazoa > Chordata > Mammalia > Rodentia > Dasyproctidae > Dasyprocta > Dasyprocta punctata. The sequence continues at coordinate 35,663 of RJWM01004856.1, forward strand.
ATTAAGCTCTTGGTCTGGAACATAATTTCCTATTATAATATTGTTTCTACGGGAACATCAGATCTGATATCCATCATTTCAACCTTTACTGCTGTTTCCAGGAATGAAATGTCAGAATATTTGAAGAGTGGTTAGAAAATATTACTTTTAAAAAAACAGATGTAGCAAATACAAAATATCACTTTTAGAACACAGTTTAGCACATTCTGATTCAAATTATTAGAAACATCATTGTTGTGAATAAATTGGTCAAATAATTAATCAATCTTAATAACCTAAATGTTGTCCTTAATCATCTAATGGATAATGCTTGAGATAATTAGTATGAGAGGTTAAGGAGGATTGTCATATCTAACTTGTAAGATCTGTAAAGCAAAAAAAAAAAAAAATTCCCACAGTAGCACATAGTATCTCTGTCTTTGTACAATGTAACATAAAACTGCTTTTGACTCTGAAGGAAAGACACTGGACAAAACACTATGTTTCAGAAGTAGATCCTTGTAGTGGGCACATGGGACACTTATGTAACTATTTCCACCTTACTAATAAAAATTTACAAGTAAGATATTTGATTTTAGCACACAGTCAAGCCATATCCATAATTAATCATTATCCCAGATCCTAAAATAGTAAATGTTTGGCATAAATTAATTAACATTTTCTTTTCTCACTAGTATTAGAAGAAATACATGACTTGAGTACTCCAATTGTAACAAATCTCAGAGTTTTACTGGGTATGTTAAAATAGAGCATTTTCTTTTCCTCCAGCATGCTATAAGATGCCAATGTGAAAACCAGAATGACTTGGAGAACGTTCCCTGAAATTTATACTAACATGTACCATATAGAATGATAAATGGAGTCATGATACTGAAATGAATTGCCTTTGAAATTTGCCCTTGTTTGGACTTTCATTTAAGAGCCAAAAAGTTATTGATTGTTTGAGTCAGATTTTCCATGACCTGTCACTGAAGTCATTTTATCAGATAAAATCACCAATACTACATTAAGCATAGTATTCACAGTTATAACTTCAATGTAAAGAAAACCCTAAAACTGATGGTAGGTTATTGAAGTTGAAACAAAATTAACTGTGTATACAGTAAATACAAAAGTAGTCAAATTTCATTAACTAGAGTATCCATGAGGAGAACAATAGAAATGTATTTCATGAAATACTAAACTTTTAAATTGTATTCACACCTGATCAACTAATATGGGTTCTTTCCTTAATGAAGTTTGCACTCCAAAACCCCAGGAGGGGTCTAATGGATTAAATACAAAGAGTGATGATCAAAGATACTGTGGGAGAGGGAGGAGAACTAAAAGTCCAGCAAAGGGTGCAATGCTTTATTTGATGGGAGGAATTAGACGTAGTGTTCTACAGCACAGTAGGGTGAACATAAAGTAAAAATTTGTATTTTATAATTCAAAATAGAAGAAACCAATTGCAATAAAGAAATGGTAAAACTTTATGGAAGTATACGTACTGACTACCCTGAGTTGATCAGTACCTGTTGTATATCTGAATTGAAACATCACATTGTACCTCATAAATATGTACAAATATTATGTATTAATCAAAAACATTTCAAAAAATGAAGATATTTAAAACACTTTAAGTGAAATGAAAGAATAACTTCACTGGTCATGATGTTATTGTAGTTTAAGGAAAAGTCATAAGATCTAAGGACAATAAAATGGGTCTTGTAAGGGAATTTCTTAGGCTAGTCGCAAAGAAATGCTTGCCTGATATTTGAACAAAAGAAAAAATTACAGATACATTTAAAACAATGGTCTTGTCTTCTAGAGTTAGAAAAGTATAAATCTATTAAATTAACATAGAGATAAAAATTTGAATAATATGTTAATATTGTGATGAAACAAACATTAAAATCAAATTACGGAGTCAAGAAAGAAGAATAGAGCGTTTTTGAACCTCAAGGGATTCTTGATCATGATTTTTGATATACCTATTCTCTTGATCTCTTAGAAAGTACATTAGTATCTTATTTCCTAACTCCAAACAGTAAGTAGACATGTCTTTCTTTCTATTTTCTGCATTTTTCCTCGGTCCATGAAAAATAGATGTCTACTAATAATCTATCATTTCAGATGAGCATGGATAAACAGCTCATCTCCTTCTGCTAGCTACTATAGGCTTTGATCTTCCTCAGCGAGCTGATATCTCATGCTACAGTCCTTAAAAGAACCTAGTGTTTTGTACCATTGCTAACCTCGTCTGTATTTCCCAATTTGTTTAGGAGACTTAGACATCGATTCATCCTCATCTTGCACTAGGAGACATAGATATACTCCAAACCACTTAGAATATGGTCCTTAAGTATTCATATTTAAAGAACTGAATAAAAACTTCAGGATGAGTAGTAAGTTAAATGGAAAATGAAAGACTTATTTTGAAAGAAAAAAAATATTAGAACTAGGTAATAATTGTAAGAGTTGAAGGGTAGAGGTAAAAAAAAAAACTCTAAAGACAGGAATAGAAAGGTGGCAGGATTACAACGTGAGGACGCTGCACTTTGTTATCTTCGAGGATTTATCAATAGTGTTAAAATTTCACCCATATACACTGTCATTATTTTTGTTGGTGTTGTTCATAAAACTGGAGATTGAACCTGAGGCCTTTGCACAGGGCTTGTACTCATTCCTATTTTACATTTTATTTTGAAACAGAGTTGTGCTAAGTTACTAAAATTGCCTATTTTGTGTTGGAACTTGTGATTCTCCTGCTTCAGCCTTCCAGAGTGCCAGGATTACAGGAGTTACTATAGCACCTCCTATGTATCAACCACTTGCTCTGTTTCACACATTTTAATCTGTTTAAAATAATATGTTGGGAAAAACCATTTGTATCTTGATGTACTTGAATCTTCAGCATTTTAAAATGGAGTAAACTGTTTCAGTATAATTTTTGTTTTGGCCAACAATGCCACGCAAAATTGTGCTGCCTGGAGCAAACCATCCTCTCCACTCCTCATTCTCACAGCTTTAACTATAAATCATACATTTTACTCATAAATATAAGCATTTAATTTTCCTTTAAGAAGTATTTTCAGGGTTTGGGAGTTTCCTAGGAAAAAACAGTCAAACTTACTTTTACTACTTTAAATAAAAACACTCCTATAAAAATGGATAATTTGAGAATACATTGTATAATAGAGATTTTTTTAAAGAAAAGAAAAATGATGATACAGAATTTTGAAATAAAATAATAGATTAACAATGGTTAATATATTGTATATTTTTAACTTCAAAGTAGTTGCTCAGATCACAAGATATTGGCATGAAAAATTGACCAAACAATAAAAGCACAAACCTTTCTTTCCAATGAGCTAATGGAGAGTAGCAGTAAAATTGTCTATCATGTATGTATATACATACATATATATATATATATATATATATATATATATAGACACACACACACATATGTATATCTTTTCCCTTCAATAACAGATTTTAATTTCATTATTTACAAAACAGCAATTACATCACTATTATAACTATTTACTATGTACTACCATTACCAAGAAGCAGTGAACATCCTCCATGGTCTGTCTTTGTGTTGTTTCAGTGTGTAGGTGATACTTGTCAAAACAGATCATTTTAAGTCACAAAAACGACACACACATCTTGACTGAGTCATTAAATACTCAGTTAGATTAGCCAAGAAATGAAGCAACTTTTTAAAATTTGTCAGACTTAGCATAATTTTGGAATATTGACTTCACAAAACACAACAGCATCCTCCATAAGATCATGCTGGTGAAGTCATGGTACTTACCCTTCTCCAGGAATTGCTTATAAATTTATGAATAGTTTTGTCCCATAGTTTATTAGTATGCTAATTTTTAATTCACTGGACTTTATCTATGGGATTTCTTTTGTGAGTTTTACTTTCCATTTATTCAAAACTTACTTCTGGTACATAACCCTGATGCCTGGAAAAACTCCTTAGTGACTTTTACTACTCTTTTCTCACATATTTTATATTATATTATATTAACATTTTTTCATGTATGTTAACATCATTGTTAAAACACTTATATGTAATTTATAATTGTAAATATTTTACACTGTATGAGTAGGTTTGGTTTTTATCATTTTTCCCACAAAATGTAGCATTTTTAGGCTTTAATAGATACATGTTTGCTAAATTGAAATAAAGTATCTGTGAGACAGGTGAGTCGAATTAATGTACGTTTTTTGAACCATCTTTGAAATACATCAAGTTCCTTTTATTCATGTCACTGTAGAATGGTAAAAATGAATGCAATTCACATCTCTTCTTATTATGTAACTTCAAGGTGCTTTTCAAAATAGACTCATGGAGCAGATAAAAGAGATTTTAATATTGCTATAATTACAAGCTGCCTATTTTCACTAAACACTTTGTTGCACTTTGATGAAGATCTGAGACAACTCTTATAATACTGAACCACTAATGTATTTAGAGCAGCCTCTTTTTCCAGAAAGCTCATCATGACATATAGAAAATAAGAGAAAAATGCTTATATTGTTTGTTATAAAACATTAGCTGGATTCACACAATGAAGGCATAGTTAATTTATCTTCCCCAAGTTAAATTCAGAATTAGAAACTTGCTCAAAATAATCTTGACAATAGTCTAGTTCATAGAATACTTTGAAGATATATGATCATTGTTTTTCAGCTCATAATCTACTCAAAAGTAAATTTCAAAACTAATGGTTATCGTTTTACCATTTAGATATGGGACATTATCCTCCCACTCACTCACTGCATGCAAATGGATTGGGTAGGTCAGCACCAAACACCACTCCATCGATTCATTTTCATGATGAGTGACAAAGGTACTGAAAAAATAAGAAGATAAACTTAAGAAAGAGAAGAAAAGCTAAATACAACCTCCTGTTTTCAAGATATGATAGTTTAAATTTTCTTTGTTTTTGATTTCTTGATCAGCTTTATTTTCTTGATTTCTTTGTCTTGATCTTCTTTTCTTTTTATTGATTTCTTGGCAATTAATCACCCTTTACTGAAGCAAACTTGATATTTATTACTTGTGTGACACTGTAAGCAACAAGACCGAAGAGCCAATATGAAGAATGATGAATTGCTATAGAGACAATATGAAGAAAAAAAAATTGCCACTGAGACCATATGAAGAAGAAAATTACAACTACTATTCATCATGTCCTAAATTGTGAAATAAACATCTTATGGGAAAGAGGTTTCCATCTGTAGTCATTTAGCACTGTATATCCACTAAGGGTGTGATAGTGGGTAAATAAAGTGCATTATTTTAACCACTGGATACTATAAAGATTCGGTAATACAGAGACATGTGTCTTTCATCATTACTTCTGAATAATTCAGAATTCTGAGAAAAGGATTATCTTGAGGCCTACAGTATAATTATTGACACAGAAAAATAAACTCATGCCCATAATGAGGAACTCAACTTTTTTTCTAATTGACTTACTAAAACATCTAAAATGAGAGTTCCAAGAGAGACTTAACATGGTCTAGAATTTTTTAAAATATTAATAACTATGAGAATTTCAATAATACAGATGTATTGATGCAATTATAACACTCATTACCTAACACCAAGATACCGTAATTGTTGTTTACTTGTAAACTGTGCATACATGTGCATGCCACTATCTCAGCAAAACATTTTTAGTGTTCCATAGAAACAAAGTATTTTTTCTTGAAGAAAACTGCAGAGTTAGTATGCGTATGAAACTTTTTTAACATAATGATTAACAAACAATGCAATTGTATAAGTATAAAACTGCAATCAGCAATGATTGACTCCATATAGTTTTCAAGTACTCATGAATTACAAGGTGTAACTATACATTATTTTGGACAAAAACAGTAAAATAAATAAACCACAGCAAATTTTGAAAGATTGAAGATATATAGCTAGTCAATGAAAAGGAAGAATTACATGCAGATACACAATAAAAATTGTTAGTAATGATTCTTAAATATTTGGAACTAGAATCACATAAATGTCTTATTTGTGAAGTAAAGCATTACATTAGAAAGGGTGAAACATTTGAAAGCATACATTAGATAAAACAATACATTTAAGAGTGAGTTATTCAAAAATTTCTGTTGGAGTTTACCTAATTAATAAGCCCAAGTATTAAGGGAAGCGAAGGGAAGATTAGGGAAGGAAACAATAAAAAGCAGAAATTTATGAATAAAAAACTAAGCACAAAACAGAGGGGGGAAAAAGCAAAGAAAATTAGTTTTTTGAGAAAGATTACTAACATTGATGACCTCAAAACATTTACTAAGAAAAAGGTAGTGAAAGGTAAAAAAATCAATGTTAACAAGAAGTTTAGATGGCTATTTATTAAACACTCAGTCATATTAATAAAAACTAAAAATCTCAAGTGAGCATGTCCATAAATTCAAAAGTCAGAATGTCTGAAAATCTTTTGATGATTCTGACATAACTTCATACCAAAATCCTAAAATCTCAATATTTCTTATGAATAGATGCAGGCTCTGTAGTGGTTAAACTTAATTGTGTCAGCTTGATTGGCTAGGAATTTCCGAAAGGATTAGTTAAACAGATACTTTGGTGTGTCTTAATGGGTAATCGGGATGTGGCTTTAGGGTCTATTTCTGATCCATTGCCACCACTTCCCTAGTAATATTCCTCTGTCCTTGTTCCAGCTATCATGAACTAAGCATCTTTTCCTCCTCTATATGATGTTTCTACTCTGAAAAATACCTAGCATGGACTAAATCCCCTGAAACCGGGAGCTAAATTAAACCTCCTCTCCTTTATATTGTGAATGCAAGATATTGTATCCTAATGATAAAAATCTGACCAGTACAGAAAATTGTTACTAGAGAAATGGAGTTTTGGCTATCACTGGACCTGACTATCTGGCTTAGAAGTTTTTGGAATTGTCTGGCAGGAAGTTTAAAAAGTTTGTAGAAACAGGCTGTATAAGCTTTAGAAAGCTGTAAGTAGAAGTTGATAGGTGATTCTGGTCAGAGGTTCAGATATCAGAATGCTGATAGGAATCTGGGCAGTAAAGGTCAGGCTCAGGAAGTTTTAGTTGGGAATGGGGACTCTCAGAAACTGGATGAGAGGCCATGGAGAAAACATTTTGACAAATACTTACACACATTTTGCACATGTCCTAAGACTGTGTAAGGCCTAATTTAAGTGGGTCTACTAATTCATCTGGCAGAGGAAATCTCAAGGCAGTACATTGTTCAGGCTGTGAGATGCATACTACTGTGTGTATTTAGCTGGATCTACAGTGAGAATTGGGAGCAAAAAGCAGAGACAAAAGATGTGAAAATTTCAGTTTAGACACAAAGGAAGTACATGTGAAGTGAGAACCAAAGAGAGCATGCATGCTGAGAAAATTAGTAGTTTTTTGTTTGTTTGTTTGTTTGTTTGTTTTTTTGCGGCACCAGGGATCAAACTCACAACCTCGACACCTGCCAGGGCAGGTGCTTAAGCCACTGAACAAAACTCCCAGCCCTGGTTTTTTTTTGAGGCAGGGTCGCACTGTGTAGCTCAGGCCAGCCTTGTGCTCACGTTGTAGCCCAAGCTGTCCTCGAACTCACAACGCTCCTCCTACCTCAGCCTCCCGAGCGCTGGGATTAAAGGTGTGCACCACCACACCTTGCGAGAACATTAGTATTGAGAATGTAATATAATAGGAAAAATGCCTTGAGAGCATCTCAGGTAATGGTCAGACCACACTCATTTCAGATTCAAGGGAATAAAAGCATAAAATCTTTTAAAACACTTTGTTTTGAGAAGATAGCCTCAGAATGCCCTGGTCATTCAGAGTTGCCTAAAAGTGTTTCCCAGAGTTCAGTAATCCAGGCACTCAGAAGTTGCCATAGCATTGGTCCAAGGGAACCAGGCTATTACTCCAGCTGGGGTAAATTATGGTATCACTCATATGGTGCAGGATTTTAAGGTATTCAGACTACAAATATTATACAGTCACGAAAGATTTCTCCCCGATTTCAGAAGGGCTGGGAGACCAGGCAAAACTATGTGACAAGGTCCCTGGCAGGAACCTATGAGAAGGCAGTGCTTAAAGCCATAAAAATGAAGTCAAACTTCAATGGAGACCCCAGGAAAGTGAAGATGACAAGAACAAGGAAGGTCTGCTGAGGAAAACCACAGGCAGTGAATGGAGTCAGCCTAAGAGAGAGGCCATGTGGACTGCAAAAAAGCAAGATCATAATAGTGGGGCTGTCCAAGCCTTTTGGAATTCACAACCTACTAATTTATGCCTCGGATTCTGGACACAGAATTATGGAACATAATTTTTTTTTGTGCTAGGTTTTAACATTATTTTTAATTAATTTATTTATTTTTGGTACTAGGGATCAAACACAACCTCTTGTCCTCCAGGCAGGCACTTATGCCACTGGGCTAAATCTCTGGACCTATTTTTTGAGACAGGATCTCACTATGCAGTTCAGGCTGGCCTTTAACTCACTTTGAAGCCTAGGCTGTTCTCAAACTCACAACAATCCTCCTGCCTCAGCCTACCGAGTGCTGGGATTACAGGCATGTGCCACCACGTCTAACTTTATTCTTTTTATTTCCCCACTCTTCATTTTTAGAATTGGAATGTTTACCATGTACCACTGTACCTTGGAATTATGTAATGTATTTTTGATATTTGCAAGGGATTATGACTAAGAGTTCCCTTAAGTCTCAGAGAACACTTTGACTTGTACTTTTTAGCAATCATGGGAATATTGAGCCTGGAGAAGGGATTATTGTGATTGGTTGTATGCAAAATAGAAGCATCATCTTAGACAGAATTAACACTTCGTGTTTATTTGGAGATTAAGTATGGTTCTTAGACAGAATTAACACCTTGTGTTTATTTGGAGATTAAATGTGGTTTAAGGAGAATTGCTGGGGTTCCAAGTTGACAGATAATGGAACATTGTTCTTAAACTTAATTCTCTAAACTTGCTGGGCTTCAGAGTCACCTAGGGAATGAGTAAATCACACTTCTAGGTGGGTCTGGGTTGGTCATGAAAGTGTGACTTTGGGTATTATAATGGGCCCTGGCTCCATCCTTTCTGCATATCTTCCCCCACTCTGCTTTCTGGCCACAGTGAACTAAGATTCTTTGTTCTGCCATGGCTTTCTGCTGCATTTCTGTCTTAGAGTCAGATAATCATGAAGTGAAACCACTGATACCTAGAGCCAAATTGAACCCACACTTCTTCAAATTGTGGATATAGGTTTGTATTGTTTCCCAGTGATAGAAAGCTAATACATACTCCGCCAAAATATCATCCTAACAAATATATCAACTTACGCAAAATAAAGTATACAATGAGAGGAAATAATTAAATATATTCTTGGATTTAAGAGACATTTAAAAATTTCTAATCAATGAAAAAAATGTTCTAAAATAACTAAAAAGAAAATAATCACTTAAATCTTCTCAAAACACATTTATGATTTTAAGCAACAGAGAATTGGAAATAAAACCTAGCTTTATTTTAAGGAGAGCACCTATTTTAGAAAGTACAAGGAAAATCATATTTAATGGTGAAATAATAAAAGACTTACGAGTTCTGGAATAAGAACTCGATGAAGGAATTAAGGCTGTGTGATTACTAAATGAGTCCACTGATTGGTTGGCCATGGTTCTGAGTGTGGACAATGGGAGAGCGCCCCCTGCGTGTGAGTGTTACTGCCCTATAGGAGTGCAGCTTGGATCTCATATAAAGGATGGGGATAGGGTGGCTGTAGCCACTTCCTGATTGTTTCATCATTACTTCAGCACTTGGCTGTCTTCCTGCCTTCTGCCCACCATGTATTGTTTCTCGTCTGCAATGCCCCTCTGCCATGCCGCCCTGCTTTGCAGTCAGCCAACTCTGAACTGAAACCTCTGCACACTGTGAGGAAAGGTAAGTCTTTCCTTTGTTAATTTGTGCATGTTGGGTATTTTGTCTCAGCAATGGAAAAGGTAACCAAGACAGTACTCTTACGGCCAATTTAAAAACAGCTTCCTGTAAATCCTCTCCAGTACAATAATCATAATCACAATTACAATTAAAATCATAATAATGACAAATAAAAATCTACTTCTGTGCATACTGCATTACTTTTCCATAGCCAAGTTTAAGAAAATCTATATGCAATCTATTAGAATTAATTAATTAAGCTAGTTCTTTGGACTAGGCATGAAGGTAACATAAAAATGAATTAGAGCTATATATACTAGCAATGATTAGAAATAATTTTTTAAATGATACCCTTTTCAATTCCAAATAAGGAATGTAAACATTATATAATGAAAACATGAATTATTAACAAATTTTAAATTTACAATAGTAACAATCTATGACATTTAAATGGGAACTGTGTATACAAGCTAAAAACAATTACTGAAAAATATTAGAAGAAATATTTAAATTTGGAGATATATGTTCATGTATTAAAGATAATAATCCTCTTTGAATGTATATATAATGTGATAAAATATCATTAGTAATCCTAATTTCTTGGAGAGGGTAGAAAACAAGAAGCTGATCCTAAAAGCTGTAAGGGTTATTAGAAGTTACTGATCTTAAAGTTCTAAGCAATCTACTTGGAACAACTTACTAAATACCCAGTGCAATTGTGATAGATTTTTTAAAATAACAAAATAGATTTTATAAATTAACGCATACAGGCAGAAACTTAATTTATAACAACAGAAACAACGTAAAGTAATACAGATCTTAACCTTTCTAATACATGATTCTTCTCAAAGTGAGTATGTATATGAAAAAAATTGACACCTGTATCAGATCGTAGATAAAATTTCATTCTGTAAGAATGGAAGTTCTAAATGAACCACAAAACAAGATACAAAAGGGTCCATAATGCTTTTAGAAAAGATAAAGGAAAAATACATTCAAGATTTCAGCAAACTGACAATATGACATCTATAGCCACTTATTTTTCATTTGGTTAAACTTGTACCTATTATTCACTATTCCTATAAATGCAGACTTTCTTTCCTTTTAAAACTGTGTCTGTCTTCTCTGTCTCAGGATTTTCTTTAGCAATATTGGTAAGGTTGGACTGCCACTATTCTAGTTTTCTTGGCTGGGATAAAAACTTACATGAATAAGTTCTTCTTTGTTATTGCATTCACTATTTTCACTTTGCCAATCATGTACAAGTTAACTTTTCTTACAAAGATGGATTGAATAGTGTGGCAGAAAGACAGTATTTTACAAGCATTAAACATTTTGTTGAATTATGCAGGAGGCAGATATTTTTAGGTTGCCCTACTATTAGCAATGACAAATTTCATCATTTCATTGAACTAGTGATCACCGAATGGTTCCCACTATTTAATTTTTTTTCCAGTTTGTAAGTAACTTGTCTGTGGTTTTCCAATCTTATAAATCCATTTATGTAAAAATGTCTGTTAATTTTATCAAGCATTGATAATTTTTTTATTAGTACATGTTAGCGATTCACAGTTTATAATTATCTTGGGGAGTGGTTACACATACATATCGCAGGTTAATTTTTTTCCTAATTCCCTTCCTATTCTATCCTTCTTCCCCCTCTTCCTCTGATTCTTTTGACACCTTTTTCATAACTGTTGATATTATATGACTTAGCTCATGTTATGATATATAATATTTACACTGATTGCTGTTACTAAGATCCTGTATAGCATACGGTTATTGCTTCTTTTCCTCTTTATCTAGTTCTCAACCCTCATCTTTGTTCCCTTGGATCAATTCCCTATTGGATAAGATCTGAACCCTTTTTCATTTCTATCCAGCTTTTATCATTTTCTTTGTTTTCACTTTGTCTCTCTCAAATGAGAGATACCATGCAGTATTTAAGCTTGGGTGTTTGGTTTATTTCACTCAATATTATATTTTCCAGGTGCATCCATTTTCAACAAGTCCTTCAAATTTGTCATTTTTTATAGCAGAGTAGTGTTCCACTATATATAGATACCACATTATGTGTATCTAATCATTTGTTAATGGGAACACAGGTTGCTTCCAGGACTTACCTGTTATGAATTGTGCTGCTATAAATAATGGTATGCTTGAATAGCTGTAGTGGGATGACTTAAACTCTTTGGGAAAGATACCTAGCAGAAGAAAATCTGGGTGATACAGAATTTCTAATTTCAATTTTTCAAGAAATCTTCATACTGATTTCCATAATGGTTGCACTAGTTTGCATTCTTACAAACAATGCAGGAAGGTTCCTTTTCCACTGCAGCCATTCCAGCATTTGTTATTCTTTGACTTCCTAATGATTGCCCTCTTCTTTTGAGTAAGATGGAATCTTAGTCTTGTTTTAATTTGCATTACTCTAATAGCCAGAGATGTTGAATATTTTTTCATACGTTTATTAAGCATTTATGTTTCTTCCTCTGTGAAGTGTCTGATCATTTCTTCAACCCATTTCTTGATGGGGTCTTTAGTTTTTGGTGGTTCATTTTTTTTTTAGTTTTCTTTATATTCTAGATATTACTCTTCTGTCTGAGGAGTAGCTGGAAAATTTTTTTCTGATTCTGCAGGCTGTCTCTTCACTCTTCTAATAGATTCCTTTGCTGCACAAAAGCATTTATGTCTAGTATAATCCCATTTGTTGATTCTTACTACTTAATGTGTGGTGGAGGATTTGTTTAGAAAATCCTTCTCTATACCTATGTATTTAATTGTTTTACCTATTTTATCTTCCAGAAGGCTTGATATTACTGTTTTAATATTTAAATCTTTGATCTATTTTGATTTTAATTAGGACATGGTGACAGATAAGGGTCCAGTTTCATTCTTCTACAAATAACAGGTTTTCTCAACACCACTTTTTAAATAGGCAGTCTTTCTTCCAACATATGCTTTTGGACCCTTTGTCAAAGACAAAATAATCAAATATGTCTGGGAAGGTTTCTGTATCATCCATGCTTTTTCAATGATCCATATGTCTGTTTTTCATCCAGTACCATACCATTTTTGTTACATTACTTTAAAATACAACTTGAAGTCTGGTATTTCTATGTTGCCTGTTTTGTTATCATTGCCTCAAATTCATTTTTCTATTTGGGGTATCTTCAGGCTAGATATGAATTTTAGGATTGTTTTCTAGTATGCTATTAATGTTTTGATATGGACTCCATTGAATTTGCATAAGAGTTTTGCAAGTATGGTAATTTTGAAAAGATTGGTTCTACATATCCAGAAGCAAGGAAAATCTTTCCATTTTTCTGGTGTCTTCGTCAATCTTCTTGTTCAATTCAACAGACTCTTCAATATATGGGGGAGTACTACAGTTTTCTTTGTAAAGGTCTTTTACTTTGGTTAGATTAGTTCCTATATATTTCATGTTTCTTGAAACAACAAAAGTATTGGTTTCAAAATTTCCTTCTCATTATTTTCATTGTTGATATATATGAATTACAATGAGTTTTGCAGGTTGATCTTATATCCTGCTACTTTGCTGAAATTAGTTATGAATTCCAATAGTTTTTTGGCAGAATTCTTTGGGTCTTCTATGCAGAGTATAATGTAATCTACAAATAATGACAATCTGTATTCTTTCTTTCCTATATCCCTTTTACTTCTTTATTTTACCTTGTTGATTGGGCTACGGTTCAAGTACTATGTTCAATAGAAGAAAAGATAGTGGCTGTGCTTGTCTTGTTCCTGACTTTAGTTTTTCCTGTTAGTGTGATGCTGGCTGTTGATTTTTAATAAATAGTCTTTAATTGTATTCAGGTATTGTCCCTCTATGTCTGTTTATTTTTAGGGGTGTTGGATTTTGTCAAAAGCCTTTTATCTATTGATATGACCATGTGACTTTTTACCTTACTTCTATTTATGTGATGTAATACATTGATAGATTTACACGTGTTGAACCATCCTTGCATCTCTGGGATGAAACTACTTGTTTATGATGCATAGTCATTTTCATAATGTGTAGCATTCTATTTGCTAAGTTTTGTTAGAATTTTTGCATCTATGTTCATTAAGGAGATTGGCATATAGTTCTCTATTTTTGTTGGGTCTTTATGTGATTTGGAGGTCAAGGTGATACTAGCTTTCATAAATGAATTTGGGAGCATTCCATCCGGTTCAGTTTCTTTGAAGAGTTTGAGGAGTATTGGCTATATAACATTTTTAAAGTTTTCATAGAATTCAACCATGAATCTATCAGGTATTAGGCTGTTTTAGTTAGTAGATTCTTTATTAGTATGCAAATTACCTTGCTTATTATTGGGTTTCTAAGCATATTTTGTCTTTTTGGTTAGTTTTGGTAGTGTGTGTGTATCTAGGAATCTTTCCATTTCTTCAAAATTTGTTAATTTGTCAGAATATAATTTTTTGAAGTAGTTACTATTTTTGGATTGTGACAGTGTCTACTGTGATTTCATTTTTGTAAATTCTAATTGCATTAATATGAATCTTTTCTCTTTTTGCCTTAGTTTTGCTAAGGACTTGTCAATTTTATATTTATTCTTTCAAAGAAATTGCTGTTTGATTTGTTGATTTTTAAATTTTTGTAGTCTCGATTTCATTGGTCTTCACACAAATCTTTATATTCTCCCACCTTTATTTTGATTTGGGGCTAGTTTGTTATTGTTTGGCAAGTATCTTACAATTTATCATAAGGTTATTTATTTGAACCTGCTTTGTTTTCCTAATGTATGCATTGACTGGGATGAATTTTCCTCTTTTAAGTGTTTGTATAGGGTCCCACAAGTTTTGTTGAGTGTACAGTCATTGCCACTAACTTCCAGAAATTTTTAAATTTCTTCTTTGATTTCTTCTGTGACCTATTTGTTGTTTTGGAGTATGTTGTTAATTTTCCAAGATGTTTTGCTTCTTCCAAAATTTCTCTGGTTGTTGCTTTCTATTTTCATTGCGCAGTGGTTGGATAGTATAAACGGGGTGATTTCATTTTGTCTTAATTTACTTAAGCAGGCTTTGTGGACAAATATGTGACCTACTTTGGAAAAAGTACTGCTGATAAAAAATGAATATACACCCTTTTGTTGAGGGATAGAATACTCTGTATATCTATTAAGTCCATATGTTCAAGGGTATGTTGCATCTCTTAAATTTCTTTATTGTTTGTTTAGTTTATCTGTGTCTTTGCAAAAGTGGGGTGTTAAAATCCCTTACTATGATTGTGTTAATGTTTATTTGATCTTTTAATATCAGCAAATTTTGTTTTATGAAGATAGCTGCTCCAGTATTTGGTGCACTCATGTATATCAGTGTTATCTCTTCTTGTTAGATTGTTCCTTTAGTATACAGTGACCTTTTTTGTCTCTTTTATAGTCTTTTAACTCTAAGTTCACCATGTCTAGTATTAAAATTGATACCCTTGCTTGCTTTCAAGGTCCTGAAGCAGGAAATGCTGTTTTCATTCTTTAATTTTCAGTATATGACTATCTTTTAGAATTAGATGAATTTCTTGAGTGCAACAGATGGTTGGATTCTGTTTCTTGATCCCCTCTACTAGTCTGTGTCTTTTGATTGGAGAGTTGAGGCCATTAACATTAAGAGATATGTTGGCTATTTATTATCATTGCCTTTTTTATCTGATAATATATCTGTTGTTTTTCTTTTCCTGGTGTTTTTTGTTGTTTATCCACTG
The DNA here is from genome assembly GCA_004363535.1 of Dasyprocta punctata. Taxonomy (NCBI): domain Eukaryota; kingdom Metazoa; phylum Chordata; class Mammalia; order Rodentia; family Dasyproctidae; genus Dasyprocta; species Dasyprocta punctata. Next base: position 51,324 of record RJWM01004856.1, read on the forward strand.
ATCTCAATACTTTCCTTTGTGTTTTTAGATGTGTCCACTCCATTATTTCTGTGGAGAACATTCATAAGTATTATTTCTGGAGCTGGTTATGCACTCATAAATCTTTTGAGCTGGGCTTTTTCATGAAACTATCTTCTATGTCCATCTATTTGGAAGGACAATTTTGCAGACAAGTTAATTTGGGTTGGAAATTACTTATTCTTATTGCTTGAAATACTTCACTCCAAGCTCTTCTGGCATTCAAGGTTTATGCTTAGTCATCTGTTGTGATTCTACTTGGATTATCTTTATATGAGACTTTTTGTTTCTCTCTGGCTGTCTTTAAAATCATGGGGGTTTTTTGTTTGTTTGTTTGTTTTACCTTGAAATCTGTGAAATTAATGAGGCTATATCTTGGCAAACTACTCTTTTCATCATATTGTTTGAACTTCTATAAACAATGCCTGTGTTTTAAAATCTTTTCTTACCTTTGGGAAGTTTTTATTCCATGATTTTTTAAGTCATGTTGCTGAAACTATCTATGCAGTCTTTTAGCTGTTTTCTAACTCCAGTTAGTCTTAGTTTTTGTCATCTAGTAGCAGCTAGATAGTTTTCTCTTCCTTTCTTATTTTTTTTTAGCTTCCTTGAGTTCTTTATCAAAATTCACTATTTTGTCCTCAATATCAGACCCTCTGTCTTCACACTGGTCATTTTTGGAATGTATGAATTCTATACTGCATTTTATTTCAGATATTTCTGTCTGACATCTTTTTGGAGAGTCCATATTTATCATTCAAATTTTGAACTATTTTAGATAGATATTCCAGTTTTTTTACTTATTTCTCTAAATTTGCAATGGGCATACTGAGTGTAATTGCTGTAAACTTTTGGCTCATATACTTTATGAGCTTATCTAACTTTTTTATCACTTCTGAGAGCTTTTTATAGATTACTACTCTCTGGTATTTTGTTTTCTTATCCTTTTGTAGCCCCTTGCTCTGTCTTAGTGTCATATGAATGATATAGGACTTCCAAATGATGCAGAGGAAATGTAACTCCAAACCTACTAGATGTTTGATATGCTGAGTTTGTGTTTTCTGAAACTGAAGAAAGAGTTTTAAAGAACAACAGAGATTAAGAGAGGGAAATATTCATTGAGGAATGACAATTCCTGCCTGAGAGACAGGAGGGGCCCTGATAAGTGGTTTCCCATAGATTCCACTTACAGGGGAGACTTTAAAGAGCAAAATCATGAGATGGATACAAAGTCACGAGGTGGGTATGAGGTATGAGGTGGGAGAAAACTATATCAACCAAAAGGATTATAAGTATAGTCACTTAGGAAATAATGATTCAATGGGAAATTAAATCACATAGAAAGTATACATGGAAAGAACAAGGATCTTTCCTGAAAGGAATGAGTTAAGATGGCCTTGGTCCCCCACGCAGATGATTGATGCCTATTTAGAATATCAATCATTATTGTTTATTCCTTGGGGAGGTATGTAGGTGTAGTCATTGAATATTTAAAATGAGACCTGGTCTTCAACAAATACCCTCCACCCACAGTAGTGGTGTGGCTCTTATTTTATACACTGATTTCTTTGACTGGCTAGCCCTGTCAGACTGCCTATAATATTTCCACTGAAATTAGCTATTTATAAAATTAGGGAAAATAGCAGAGGTAAGAAATTTTCTATTTGTTTTCCCCTTCTTTTTGTATTTATATTTATTTGTTAATATATCTATCTCTATTTACAACTACACATATATCTATACATATCTCTTAAAATTATTTGTCTCCCTCTTTTTTCTTCTCCTCTATTTTGTGTGGGGTTTACTGCTAGTTGAAGACATGAGAAATGAAGATAGTATGTGGTTATATGGAGCTTTTAAGTAGAAGGTTGCCTTCCTGTGAATAAACTTCAGCTTTGTACATTTAGTTCCAGTATTTACCCCTTCTATTATTTACTTTAAATAGTTTTGACTGTGTCCTTACCTTTTGCCATAAAAATTGCTTTAATTTATAACATCCACAGATTCAATCTTTTAACGATTCTGTAAGATAGACCTTGCAGTTACTCTTCTTTCCTTGTCTATTAACTCAGAACCAATGAAAGAACAAACATAAAAGAGTAACCACCTAACATACACATGAAACCATAAAAGAGTGTAACAGTATATTACTAAATAACTCAAGGAACATAGACAAACTTAAATCAATAAAATGTCTTATGGAAACACAGATTAGATATTTCAATGAGCCATTGTATATGTGATTGCCAAGTACCTTTTTGCCAGACAGTCTGAATTTTCACACCCTAACAACCCCTGAGATCCCTCCATTGCAAAACTGAAGCTAACTCAGACTCAAGACCTCTTTCTGCTAGGTTTCTGTCATTTTTACAGTTTGATCCAGACCAAATTTTTGGGTTAGGAACTCTTGGTTACCCTTTCCCTGTTGTCTTAGTTACTTTTCACTCATTGCTGGTACAAAAAACCTAATGCCCAAAATTAGGGAAGGAAAGGTTTATTTCTTACAGTTCTTGGAGGTTTCAGTCTATATTCAGCTGGCTCTAAGGCATCATGGCATGGTGGGGCTGGCATTCATGGTCACCACAACAGCAAGCTGAACTGTCAAGAGAGAAAGAACATTTCTTCCTCTTCCCTTACACTGTGTGTCGGCTCCACCCTGGGGCAGGTGCAGCACTCACATCACCAATCCCAGCACTAGACAAGAAACCAGTCATGAACACCAAGCTCAGCTGCATCCATGTTGTGATTACATGAGACTTAGTGGGGACACAGAACCATATACATAGCGTTCCACCCCTGGCCTCCCAAGGACTCATGTATATCCTTTATACAAAAGTCATTTAGTCCATCTCCAAGAGTTGCCCAAGTTCTAACAGTTTCAGCATTGCTGAAAAGTCCAAGTCCCAAATCTCCTCTGAGATCTATGGCAAACTCTTAACTATAACCCCCTGTACAAATGAAAACAAGTTAAACATTTCCAAAATGCAAAGGCATAAGATAAACATTACCATTCCAGAAGTTACACACAGGGGAATACAAAGCATTGGAACTAAAGCAAGTCCAAAATCCAGCAGGGCAAACATTAAGTCCTGGAGTTGTACACTCAGCATCTGAAGCAATATGGTTGCAAGTTCCAAAAGACTTGAGTGATTTCACCCCCACAGCACTTCCAGGGGTTTCAATTCCTACAGCTTCTCCCCTAAGCCCATTCTGTTCAATTTTTTCAGCTTTTCTTGGATGACCCACATTCCCGGCTTTTGCAAACTTCTGAGTTTTCCATTGTACCCTTGGCTTCACCCTTATATCTTTACATATTGTCCTCTGCAGTCAGGGTGGAAGCTGTGCATTTTCTTTGCACTCAAAACCAGCACCACGTGGATACCACCAAGGTCTGCCAACAGCTGGAGCAGTAGCCAGGCTTTCCTCTCTCTTGGCTGTAGGGGTTGAGTGCCTGGATCGCTGAGCTCTCTGAACCTGATTGTGAGGAAAAGTTTTACTATGCTGCCACCATTCTGGAATCTGGTGTGACCACTGCCATTTTGGAATCTCCTGTGGCCTCTGTTGCCACTCTTGAACATGGCTCTCTGTGGCTTTCTCCTCCGAGCAAACTCTTTCACTTTTGATGATCTGAGGCTGCAAAGGGTGGAAGCCCACTGCTTCCCAGAATGCCCTAAGGCCATCATTTTAATTTTTTTGTTACTTCTCACCAATCAAGATCTCTGCTCTATCTTTACAAACTCACAGCATTTTAAATCATCCTGCTGGAGTCTTGCTCTTGATTTGCAACATAAATCCAGTAAAAAGCTCCCAACAATAGCCACACCACTGCTTCAACCTTTGACTACCTTGAAATTTCCTTTGCCAAATTAATCAGTCCATTGCCCTTAATCTCAGTCTCAGCAAAGTCTCTGGACATGAGCAAAATGTAGACAAACTCTCTGCCAAGCTGTAACATACATCATCTGGAGTCCAACAACCAGTGCAGTCCTTCTTCCCAGCAGAAACCTCCTGAACCTGGTCTTCGCTTTCTATCAGCCTTCTGGTCTTCTGAGCTCTGACCAGAATCTCCCCTACAGAACAGCCGAAGCTGTTCCAGCACCATGCTTTCAGGCAACATCTCTGAACATTTCAAACACTTTCCACAAGTCATTTTCAAAGGCTTTTGAACCACATGGTCACGTTGTGTCATAGCACAGACCCCTCTCCACTGGTACCAAATTCTGTCTTGGTTACTTTTTTCTCATTGCTGGGGAAAAATACCTGATGCCCAAAATTAGAGAAAGAAAGATTTCTTATAGTTCTTGGAGGTTTCAGTCCATATTCAGTTGATACTAAGGCAGCGTGGCATGGTGGGGCTGCAGTTCATGGACACTGAAACAGCAAGCTGAACTGGCAAGAGAGAAAGAACATGCCTTCCTCTTGCCCTTACACTGTGTGTTGGCTCCACCCTGGGGCTGGTGCAGCACTCACATCACCAATCCCAGCACTAGACAACAAACCAGTCATGAACACCAGACTCAGCTGTGTCCATGTCATGAATACAGGAGACTTGGTGGGGACACAGGACCATACCCATAGCACCTGGGTATGATGATGGATTCATCAGAGAAGTTCACTGACATTAAACTGTCCACTGAGTCAGGATTATTTCTTTGCCATCAATTTAATTGCAGCAATAATAGGCTAATCCATTTCAGTGGTTTCTATTAGGGATAGCTGAAAAATAACATATCATAAGCCCCTATTCTTGGTCTTCCTTTAGTAGAGGGAATGTGAGACTCCAATCTTGGGTTAACTCGTGATGAATTCAGTGCCTGACCACAGGTCTTGGGTCTGTGATCACCAATCCCTCTCTTTCAGCAGGAGTCACTCCAATCTGCTGTCCAACATCTGACAGTCTTCAATGACTCTTTCACTCATCAACTCAGGAACCAGACCTTGGCAGCATGAAGCTGTCAGGGACTGAAGTTCAAACTCCCAACCTTTTCCCACAATGTCTTCTGGGCCCCTATTTGCACTCTATAGCTATATTCTGGGATACTTATAACACAGACACTCCCCAGTTGCTACCAGCGGAAGGTCCCTTGGGAATCAGAGACTCACATTCTTCCCACTGTCTCCAACTACATAAGATTGGAGTGCAGTTCTCCATGAGCAGGGAAGTTATTTTACTGGGCCTTTTGGCTGGCAGCCCACAAGCCACTGTCTGTGACTAGCACCAAAGTTTCACCTCTCTAGTGTGGGTCACCTCTTCTGTATCACTTAACCCAATTTTTCTCTCCTCTGTCAATTCTCTTGTTCCCATGTTCCCTTCCCTCACTTTGGTTCCTCTTCAAGTTACTGTCCTTCACATGTCAGAAACCTTGTTCTGAAGATGTCAAACTTCAGGAACTTACTGTTCTGCCATCTTTACCTCTGTCATCTATGTTTCTTGTTGATGTTCTCTGAGTCTCTCTGACATGGCTCCTTCTCTACTTGGCTGTGTTGGATCTTCCAGACCTTTCTTCTTAGTGGATATTTCCTCACCTTCTATGATGTGACTGTTTCACTAGTTAGTCATGTTGAATCTCCTGTTCCAGACTTTAACCTGGTCCAAGAACAGGTTGGTTGTTTGGCTGGGAAGTTTTCTGTCCCATGTAGAGGGAAAGCAATGTAGAGCCAGCTCCAAGTTGATAGTGACTGAGCCAAGACATGGAATCCACAGTTATGGAGTTGGCCAGGACCAGGCTGTGTGTCTCAGTGTTCCACTGTTACTGCAAGTCTGAGTGTTCCTGATAATTCTTCTTGCAATTAATTATTTCATAAAAAGTTGAAAATATGATTTTAAAATATTAGTTGATATTCTTCTGTAAAAATGAGATGTTCTTCATTACTTGTGATTTTTTATATTTCCTTGCTTTAAAAATGTTTATTTTCCTCTCAGTTATCAGTTTTGGAGTAAGAAATTGATATCATAATCACCTCTGATGATAGAAACTTTCATTTTCATGTTTCAAAATCTTGATTTGCTTTGTTTCTTTACAAAACCATGACGTTCTTTTCCTTTTTCCTATTTATCCCTCCTTCCCTCTCTCCATTCCATTCTTTTCCTTCTTGTCCTCCTGCCTCCTCCCTACCTTCCATCTTTTCTTCCTTCCTTCTTTTCTTCTGTCTTGTCATTTATTCACTCTATTTTGTTTTGTCACATTTTTATTTTTTTACCACAGTGAATCTCTCCTAGCTGGAATTTGTGTAATTTTCTTTAAAATGCCTCAATTAGTTTGTGACTATTTCCTTATCTTCTGACACTATAAAATATTTTAAGATTGTGTTGCACTTTCTTTGTCCAAGACTTGGAATCTGCCACTTCCCTGAGGAGTTCCATACCTTTGCCAAGAGAATAACATTTAGAAAACAGCATTTCAGGGCCGGGAGTTTGGCTCAGCAGCTTAAGTGCCTGTCTGGCAGGTGCAAGGCTGTGAGTTCAATCCCTGGTGCCGCAAAAATAAAATAAAATAAAATAAAATAAAAAAATAAAAAAAAAGAAAAGAAAACAGCATTTCAGCAGTAGACATGCTCATTTATGTTGCAAGCTAAATTTTTAAGATTTTTTAGTAGCTAGAATTTTTCTTGCCACACATTATTATAATTTATTTCTACTAAGAACATTGAAAATCTACTTTCTAAACAATTTTTAAGTTCACAATATATTGTTACTAACTCTCCTCATCATATTTTGCAATAGAACTCTTGAATTCATTCCTCCTGTGAATTAAAATTGTGCATGCTTTGACCAACACTTCTCCAATTCACCTGTGTTATTCACCAACTTATTCTCTGATTGTTTTACATTTCATATATAAATGAGAACATGCAGTATTTTCCTAGCTTATTTCACTTAACATTATGTCCTCCAGGTGTGGCAATGAGCAAGATTTCCTTGTTGTAAAATGCAAATTAAATTTATTTTAATTGACACTTAAAAATAAAAATTGTACTAACTAATAGTGTACCATGTCATGTTTGGATATAAGTACACATCACATAATGTTTAAATCAGGTTAAATATATTGATCTCAAACATTTAACATTTTAATATGGGAAAAATATTCAAAATCCTTTCTTCTACTTTTTGAAATATATATTACATAAAAGTGTGGAACAAAGCTGCTCATTTCATGACTATCAGGAGCAGAGCAAGGAAGGAGCACCAAGAAGAGCCATACCTTCCAAAGGAATTTCCCAGAGTAACCTATGCCCAGTGGTCCCCATTTAACAGCACATTTATGTATGAGTAATTTCACCACATGATCCAATCAGCTTTCCCAGAGTTTCAATCCAGTTAAATTGATAAGTGTGTTTAATTGTCACACTTCCAAATAGCATTAATAAAATTACTTGTTTGTTTAGTCTTACAATACTTATAAGGTTTAAAATCGTATTATAAATATCACTAACTGCCGGGCGTGGTGGCGCACGCCTTTAATCCCAGCACTTGGGAGGCTGAGGTAGGCGGAGCGTTGTGAGTTCAAGGCCGGCTTGGGCTACAACGTGAGCGCAAGGCTGGCCTGAGCTACACAGTGCGACCCTGCCTCAAAAAAAACCAGGGCTGGGAGTTTGGCTCAGTGCCTTAAGCGCCTGCCCTGGCAGGCGCGAGGTTGTGAGTTCAATCCCCAGTGCTGCAAAAAAAGAAAGAAAGAAAGAAAGAAAGAAAGAAAGAAAGAAAGAAAGAAAGAAAGAAAGATCACTAACTGCAAGCTTTAAATAAAGAGAAAAATTATCTTGCAGGTTACTAAATACTATGCAATTTATATTAGATTTAGAGAGTGAAATAAATGTTATGCAAATCAGGCAGAGATAATGTTCTGAGAGAACAAGAAAACTATTCTGGGAAGAGAAGTAAAGAGGAGAGGCAATATATCTTTAAATACCACAAAGCAGATTCTTGGTTTATACTTGATTAAGTCCTTATTTTATATTTTGTTTTTATTTATGTATGTATTTATTTATTAGTTACTAGTACCATGGATCACACTCATGACCTTGCCCTGGCCAGGCAGGCACTTGTGCCGCTGAACCTAAATCCCTAGTCCTAAATCCTTATTTTTTGACTCTGACTGTACTTATTTTGTTTTTTCATATTGCATGTTACATTATTTTTTCTTTGAAGGTAATTACTTTTAATTTTATTTTTAAAAATTCTAATAATTAGGGTTGCTAGAAAATTAGCAGAAGCCTCACAACTAATTAAGTTAGGAACTATATGGATGGCTGTTCAGTACTATAATGGTATAATCCTTTTTAAAAATCAGACGTTTTCACTGGGTCCAATCTCCAGAACCAGACATTTCCTGTATGTCCATATGATCACAAGAACTTACTTCTAAAGCTTAGATTGAGTCTTTGGTTTTGAAATAAGATTTCTGCAAGTTTTGTTTTGTTTTGTTTTCCTGCACAAGATTATTTGGCCAGCTGAGAATGTCTTATGAGCAGAACTGAACCTGTTGGATAGTGCACAATTGTGAGAAGCCATAGCTCAAAGCATTTGTCCTTTTTATGCACATAGTTAAGAAATTAAAATGGGTTTCTACTGGTGTGAATGTCAATATAGTTGTTTCTAACAATAACAACCCAGCAGCAGGAGTTATTTGAAAATGACACAATTTTTTTTTTTTTTTTTGCTTCTTGCAATATTCGGAAGAGTAGAATGTTATTCACATCAAGTTTTTCATATCATTGTGAGTAAAAAGTAGGAAAGCTATTCTCTATTTGCCTGACTATCAATGTCCCAAGTGGAAAATTTTATAGGTTTTAATCTTTGGGTTGCAAAAACTCGAAATATTATAGTTCTAATTTAAGTTCCTGATTTATAATTACTATGCAGTTTTTCTAGTAATCAAGATACTAATACTTTAGGAATCAAACACTGTACATTCCTTTTCAATAACTTTTAGTATTTCAGATGCCAACTTGTAATTAATTTTACCTCTGCACTGTACTAATACTTCCTTATTTTATGCAGTTTAATACAGTTATTGAAATATTTCAGAGTAGCATTTGAAGAAATTTGCATTTAATGCTTTGAGTATGTATTAGATAAAAAAGTAGTTTTAAAGAACATGATGAATAATCTTTGAAATAGGTCTCAACTTTTTTATAGTAATAAGAAGTTACTGGAAAAAACAAGTGTTCTTTCTAAAGTAACTTCGGGGCCAGAGGTTTAGCTCAGTGGCACAAGCACCTGCCTGGCAAGCATGAGGTCATGATTTTGATCCCTGGTACTAAAATAAATAAATAAATAAATAAATAAATAAATAAAATAAAGTAACTCCAAAATTGTATGTAAAACTGTGGGCAACAAGAGTAGCTATTTCTTGCAAAAAATTGTCTTATTTCCCAAGTCCCTCACTCTTCTTTAACAATTTCTATCTCCATTTGAAAGGTGTTTTCCTTACTTTCAGACTGCCTTCCATAGTTTATAGTTACAATAATATGGTTCAACATGAAGTCAGATAGAACTAGAATATATTGAATATTTAATGCATGACTATTAATAGCAACAAGTATAAAAATGTTCATTTTTATCAATAATTGGTAACACGATTATTTTAATGTATTCTAACAATGTGTATAATGTGCAATCATGTGATAGATATGATTATTTTTGAAAAAAATGATCACTTCATTAGTAATAAGAGCCAATTTTGGAGGAGACATTTTAGGATTAAACACCTGCAATATATACTGGTATCTAAGAACAGAACTAGGCTAAAGCTAAAATGGAGCCTTCTGTGATCATTTTCAGCATTATAATTTCCTGCAAAATTTGAGTGAATTGCAAAACTATGATAGATTTCCCTGAATAGGATGATCGCAAAGGCTTTGTAGATTCAAAAATAGTTTTGCTGAGGCAATGAGAAGTAATATACTATCAGATTACAAGCTTTTCATGTTTTACCAAGCCAAAAAGAAGCTGAGAAAGAATTTGCATCCAACCAAACACAAAGTCCTGTTTCTCATCTTTATTTAATTTTTTGCATTTCATTTTCATTTTCTTTGCTGTCTCTGTCTTCTACTCTTTCCATCTTTTGATTCATTTTTTTGCATTTTGCCAAAGAAAAAATATAATTATTTTAGCAATTTAATAATTAAGTATCGTTATTATTTATAAATGTAAATAACAAAAATTTCAACTTTGTATTTCTAGGACATTTTTGAAAATTTTCTGTCCTAAAATGTAAAAGAATCAGGAAGAACAACTTTGGAGACCCTATATAGGTATCAAATCATAGGAGATGGAGAACACAACTCACTGAAAATTAAAATCATTTTGCTGAATGACTACAGAAAAATCTTCAATTATATTTCATAAGTTTATTCTAATAGGGATGTTGACTGACATGGATTGGTTTACAATATATTGTCTATATTCATGTACTCATATATATCATTATATACTAATGTACTAAGACATGATGTGAAACACTCCACTGAAAATGATTTAGGTCACTTAGCCAGTAGTAATGTGCTGCACACAAATAGTTACTGGTAAACAAATGTTTACTTACTAAATTATTGATAAAAATGGTGGCAAAATCTGAAGACTATAAAGTATTCTCAGTAAAATCATGGAAATTTATATAAGATTTGTCCTTTATGAGCAACTGTATTTCCTGTGATATCAACCAGATATTCCATCTAACCTTTATTCATAATCATATAACATGCTTACTCAATAAATTGAACATGTTAAATATTCAAAAAAATGAAAACTAGATTTTAAAATGTTTCTTCTTTTAAAAATTTTAAAAATTGTAGCTTCTGGACTCGAGTACTTAATGTAAGATATTAACTCATAAACATATTTTGTACCTTCTCATAACTGTAACTGCCTCTTCTGTCACAGGCCTAAAAAAGTCATTTAATGTGTAGTTTCCCAATTTATAGTTATTTATGGTAAGGCTCCTTTTATAAGTGTAAAAATCATCTGCTTCTTTGAACACAGAACCAGCAGTCCAAAGTATATAGTTTTTAGTACAAATAAATCATAGCTTTACTTAAAACTTCATAGATTAATTTCTAATATTTTTCTGATTGTATAATCAGAAAACTTTGAGGTATAATAGTTTATTTGGTTCTTTCTACAGTTTTTGTAAAATATAGGGAAAAAAGTGCAAACATCCTACCTAAATGACACAGAGACCAGCACATTCATTAATTCATTTCATTAGACCCAGCTGAGATTTTCAACCAAAAACATAGTTTTAATTTAAAACTCTTTGCTCACTAGAAATTAAATTATGTCAACTAAATCTCTTATAGCAGTTCTAGCTTGATTATGAGATGTATTAATACTTTGTCACTGACAACAGGCACTGAATTTAAATATTAACCTTACAGTAAAAAAGTTTTATTCCATTGTGTGTATTCTCAGCCACAAAACTTGAGACATTTTAGAAACTGAAATACAGAAATTTCAAGCTATTAAGCAGGTTCAAAATATACCAGCCCAATGAAATGTGACCAATTTGTAGGCAAAAGTCACCTTTTAAAATAATAAAGGATTTAATAGCTTATTTAAAATTTACTAATACAAGAAATATCTGTGTGGTATTCAGCAGGCTAACTCCTGCACATGGTGGACTGACAGTAAAATAGATCATTTTTGATGTGACAAAAAGTTCTTCATGCCGGACAGAGGAAACGCGACAAATGTGCAGTTATTTTCAAAGTTTATGGGGTCCAGGGCTTTTTCCACTCCTGTGAACACTTCAAGAATTCAGTAATTTGGCTGTAGTTTAGATCTTTAATTTTCTACCAAACATCATGCTATTTAGAGCAGGCACAAATATATCTATTTTGACTATAATTATGCCAAGCATTTTAACAGCCTATACATGAGAGGTTAAAAAAAAACTTACAAAGAGATGCTTACTTAATTTAGTTGAAAACTTAATTAGGATCACAATTCTATCAGACATTTAATATTGCATTTTATCTCATTTATTCTTTTTTTCTAATAGAATATAATGGCATGTCAATTGTCTATGATTATGGATAGCTATTTATGGCACTGGGTCTTACCTCTACATTTAATTACATTTTGTTTTGAGATTAATATTATATTACAACTGTAGATTTTATTTGAATCTATTCTTATAATTCTCCTCTCATTAAGATTTAAATTGCTAGTTGTAGATTCTTTTGTTTGTGATTTTTTTTACTACTTCTGTTTTTCTGTTCCTAAGTCCAGGATCTAGTGCATTATTCTTGTTGATTACTTCAAAGGAACTTAGGGGTACAAGAAAACAAATCATTTATTTTTGCCATGTGCTGAAACTTTCAATAAACAATGTATTTATGTGCTAAATAAAAGCATGCTACATTGTTTGTGACTATTAATGGATATACTTGATTTTTACTTACTTTGCCCCCTCTTCCTTTTAGTCTGTACATACCTACCCTGCTACAGGATCACCAGAGTATACTAAAATTTTTCCATCTTGATTGATACAAATATACATTAAAAACTATCGTGGCTATTCATCACAAATACAACACTTCTCAATATGTTTCATCATCTCATACTTCTTCCTATTCACAAAAGAATTTAGAATCATTCACTTATTTACAAATATCATAGAAGTAGTGCATTTTGTGTACCCCTCAATAAGGGTCAAGAAAGATTAGGTTCATGTTTTAATTAATGTTATTATTTGAATATAGTATGGTTGCTCCATAATTAACCTTATCTTTGGCAAAATGATTTTCATTATTTAGTAATCACGTGCATATTACTTTACAAACTTACTTAAAACTATATGAGAGGAGTCTATTCACATTTTTTTAAAATCACACAGTTGCTTTTTTATTATTTTCCCAAGGAATGAAGTCAAATCAAAACCATGCCTTGCTAACATGTTCTGATATGCCAGCCAACAAATAGATTCTTATATTTATTCATGGGATTCTGTAACTAATAACTGGCTGATAAAATGTGTAGAAATCAATCAAGTTCTAGGTATGTGCTCAATGGATGAATAGGAAAAGGCACCAGTTTTGCTCATAAGATTGTACTTTGTATATAATAATAGAAGGTACTTGTCATTAGAGTTCAAAATCTCAGGTTTGGGGGAGTCTTCAGGTAATATATGCAGTGAAGAACATTACTAGGCACTAGGAAACAATAGGCTTCTATCAATCAATATATATTTAAATATGAACAGCTTTTAGGAAAGCTTTGGGTACTTTTTTCTTTCCCTGACACTGATGTTAATTAAGTATCATAATTTAATGAACCCGAAAAAAAAGATTGACATTTGTACAATTAGTCTTCACGTGGCACACAAATCCGATCCTCTAAATCTGAATTTCAGACAAACGTTACTGCCATTGTGCGCACAGAGCTCCGACACTAGCTCGGCTTCCAAGTTTCCCATTATACTCCTAGGCTCAGCAGCATAAAATAAATGAAGCAAAACAAGGTTTCTGCCACAATCCTGCTTTACTCAACTGAGAAGAGTATATGGAATGAATGGTGTACTATTAGCTGTGGCAGGGTTTGTTACAAGTGCAGGCCAGCAGGGTGAGATAACAAAATATTAATTTGTAATATGTCGTCCCTTACGTTTAAATTTTCATGCATTCTCATTTATTCTAGATTTGGCTTATTTCTTTGCTTTAATAGTCTTTAATGTACTCACTAATCATTCCGCTGGAGGACTTATTTCTCCTGAATTTTCACTTTGCCTTTATTTCAAAGAATAAAATACTCTGAACACATATACTGGGCAGAGAAAAGACTATGAATGATTGATTTAGTCCAGTATTTCTAAATTTCTTATGGTAACATTTAATAAGTTTGAGATACCATTTTTTTCTGGGTAAAACTTATGGTTTTAACTTTTAAAGGGAATGAAATGTACTAATTTAGGATAGAACTGAAGAGAAAAAAAACAAAATAAAACAGAATAGATTGAATTGCCTATAGTAAAGGGTAGATGTTTTTTCAATTATCTGTGTGTATCTACATAAAATTGTAATATGAAAAGTGTATGAATTAATCATTGTGGGTTGAAGATAAGAATGTTTGAAAGGCACTTGCTTATCCCAAGTAGCACTCTATCCAACTTAAAAGTATAATCCTCAAGCTGTACGATGCTACGTAAGGGAAAGAAGTGAGATGGTAATGTGAAGACAAACACAATGCCAACCGTGATGAAACTGTAAAATGACCTCAATTTAGAATCCCTTCCCTTAACTTGTGGATGAAACCCATGGATATAAGAGATGACCTGTGTGACTAAATTACTTAGCAAAGAAAAAATAATTTTCCAGATTTAAATTTGTGTTAATGAAAATGAAGTCTATCTTAAGTGGATCACACCAAACCAGGTGAGCCCTTTAAAAAAGGATCTTAAAATAAATGGTAAGGAACTGCAGTAGACTTGCTTCAGTTAGCCCTGAAAAATCAAAGTGCCATGTTATGCAGAGTCACATGTGTGACAGTGAGCAGTTGATGACTTGTAGGGGTCAAAGGCTTTCATCCTACAAATACAAGGAAATTAATCACAGCAACAACCAAGCAGTTTGAAAGAAGACTTTGAGTTTCAGATAATCTTGTTGGTCAGCCAACACCTTGGCTAATTCTCTGCCTTTTGAAGCACAGAATTGAGGCCCTAACTAAGCTGCAATAGGACCTCTATAATCTAGACAGACTACAGAAATAAGTGGGTGATGTTTTAAGTAACTACATTAATAGAAACTTTTCATATAAATATAGAGGCCAAATCAAGTTGTCTATTTAGATTCCAGGCATATGAATGCTCCTTTTACTGTCCTGGAGCCAACCTCGGTAGCCAAAGTGGAGACAACATTTGCTATCTACTGTCAGCTAAGTTTCTGCAGCCAAACCCATCATTTGTTCAGTTTCCTTCACATCTGCACAGTGTGTCAAAGGAGTGACTTTACTCATCCGACTTCTCATTATATACCCCAATTGTTTTCTTTTAAAGCACAAAGAAAGGGGCTGGGGATTTAGCTCAGTGGCCTAAGCACCTGCCTGGCAGGTGTGAGGTTGTGAGTTCAATGCCAAAAAATAAATAAATAAATAAGGCACAAAAAAAATACATGTGGGTAAGTAATGACTTTTGGAATGTAATTCTCACACCCTTATAAAGTAGATAATATTGAGCCTACTTTGCAGAAAAGAAAGATGGAGTTTAGAGAAGCTAAAAAACTTTTTTGCAGTTACTTTAACTAGACCTATCGCAGAGTCCAGAAGCCTCTAATTATATTCTCATTAAATTTCTCAAAGCAATAAGAAATTAAATTTGCTTTACTGTGAAGTAGAATGAACTGTGATGACTAATGTGATTTTTAGCATTGTTATTTATCTTAGTTGAGCCACTATCTCTACATTTCTTCATTTAGGAGTGTGTGTGTGTGTGTGTGTGTGTGTGTGTGTGTGTGCATGTGTGTGTGGGTGTGCGTGTGTGAAGGAGAGAGATGGAGAGGTATCACTCCTGCCCTTTGGAGTGGTGGAAATTATTGTAATGACTACTAAATACATATTTTAAATTAATCACTATCTAAATTTTGTAAGCTCTCTCGATCATGTAACAAAACAGTTTATAATTTAATTTCAAAATTAAAATGAATCAATACCCCAGTAATTCCATAAAACCTATGCAGTGGAATCTTTCACTAATTGAGAGTTTTGAACGATTTAATTGAATGAGACCTGAAATTGAAAAAAGGAAAAATGAGTAAGTGATACATCCTAATACAACAAGGAAGATAAATGCAAGAAATTTATTATATATAGTTTTATTTCATTATAATAATACATAATTTACTATAAATTAATCTTTAACAGTTAAACTATCTTTACTAACAAATGTTTATTTAATAGTGTTATGGGTATTACAGCGCATAGCTGTATACTAAGAATAATGTTTTTTAAATGCGATTTCAATTTTCCCCTTATTTACCATATTAATGAATTTCTATCCAAGATAACATAGAAATTAGAAGCATTTTAACACATTAAAATATCAAAATATCTTAAGCATTCTGTAAAAATAATTCTAATTTCTAAATAACCCTCCCAAAATCAGTTCTCTTGAATTAAAATTGTATGCAAAAAGATTCATCTGATAAACAGAGTTTAAAACCAAAACAAACCATAATTTTGGATCTTAGTAGAATTTTATCGTGCACTTATGGCACACATCTGCACTACAAGGAATCTAACACTCCCATTAATACAACAGAAGAGGAAGATGCTGGCTTTTACAAATCTGAATTAAAGACATTTTGGTGATTCTGTGTATCTTCCCGGCTTAAGACTTCATGAATAATATTCCCAGTCACGTTCAACAAAATCATTCCTTGCCAAGTTTTAATATAGCACTGGTGTATATAAATTATTTTTCTTCAGATTCATATTATGTGCTTTTGGTCAAACAGCAGGAATTTTTAAAAATAACTCGTCACATATAACTTGTTATATATGATTGTGTTTTACCATATATATTACATTTCATTAGGACGGAATCTACTTTTAGGGCTTCTTTCATATTCTTCTGATTTCTTATGTATCTGTTTTCTTTCCTCTGATTCACTTTTTAAAAATTGTTCTTTGTAGCTGAGAGTTGTTGTATTACTTACAGTCTCAACTACTCCAGAAACTGAGATAGGAGAACTCCTTGAGTTCAGGAATTCTAGACCAGCCTGGGCAACAACTTGTCTTTGCCTTTTGAAAGACCAAGTGTTGGATATTTTAATCCAAAGAAAAGAACAATGTTAAGATGTTAAGGAGAAAAAAAATACAAACCTGAATTTCTCCACTTCTAATTTCAAATAAAAGCCAGAAGTTCACACTGAAACAGCATCAGGTAGAAAAAATTTGTCCTTGGTCACAGACTATTTTACAAATGACTTCCAAACATAAAGCTTTCAAGAAAATGCATAATTTCATAATTTTGAAAATTTCAAATTTCTTTCAAGAAGTGATTTAATAAATGTCAAAGCAAATGGTATGCTGTGGTATCTTCAATGTCCCCTGCTGTCTGACTTTTCTGCCTGCAGATGACAGGACTTTCAAGGGGTGCACCCAAAGGTGGGCTTAGGGTGGTTTCTTAGTTACTTTTTACTCATTGCTGAGACAAAATACCTGACACCCAAAATTAGGGAAGGAAAGGTTTATTCTTACAGTTTCTCGGGAGTTTCAGTCCATAAAGTGGGCTCCAAGGCAGCATGGGATGACGGGGCTACAGTTCATGGCCACTGCAAGCTGCAAGCTGCAAGCCGCAAGCCACACTGGGGAGAGAGAGAAGGCGGTGGAAGCGGAAGACCCACCTTTCCTTACGCTGTATGTCAGCTCCACCCCTGGGCAGGCACAGTGCTCACATTGTCAATCAACAAACCAATAACAAACCAATAACTCAGCCCCATCAAAATTATATGAGGACTTGGGGGGACATAGCATACCCCATACAGGTGGGAACAGTGCCTCTGGCAATTGCTGAAGATGACTCATCTAAGGGTTCCAATGAGGGGAGCAAATGTACCTATTAGAATTTAACTCAGAAAATGCAGAGCATACTATTATTCTGTGAAAGGGGAAGTGATCTTAAATAAATGTCAGGTATGAGTTTCCATGTCTCCCTGGTCCCCTGATCATAATAGTGTTACTTCATATATCCTTATACCGAAATCTTGTCTTCTTAAGATGTCTTACATGATTTCTGTACTTCATCAGTAACAACAACATTGGCTTAAAGAATTCCTTAGATCACTAATAAATTTTATTAATTTTGCTCTTGCTTTGCTACCTACCATTTTCAGTTAGGAAACTTTGGAGCAGAATAAATAAATAAAGTAAAAAAGTAAATAGTTAATGAATAGAGTTCATACTGAGGTAACTGTATTCATTACGTAAATTTTGAGTTAATATAACTGTAGATAAATTGCCACCCTTCAGAATATTTTACTTTTTTAACCTGGCAAACTTGCTCACTCTTCTCTCAGTGGAATCTCTGAATTATTTTTACTAAATAACAAAGTGAGAACATACTTACTTTTTCACATGAATGCTGCTTGTTAGAAAAATTATTGATCAATATTTGACAAAAAACATACAAAAGCTCTACAATAATGTTTCTCAAACTTTGGGAGCATGAACCATTTTTTCCCTTAAAAAATTAGTGAGGACCCCAAGGATTTTGTTTCTTTGGGTTAAATCTGTTGAAGTTGTCATTATTAGAAAATACAATGGAGAAAGTTTTAAAGTATCTTAGCAAGATATATATTAACCTGCTACATGTTAAAATAAATGATTTATGAGGAATATATGGTTCAGAAATTAATAAGCAGCATTATTTTTCATTTGTGTGAATCTCTATAATGACTATTTTAATAAAGATAGTTGAATTCACATGTCTGCTTCTGTATTGAGACTATTGTATCATGATTTTGGGGTGAAGTATATGAAGAAAATGCGACCCAACATTATTATGGAATGACAATGAAAAAATGTTCTAGGGGAATTTAAAGGGGCCACAGGTCACACTAGGAGAACCACTGCTTACAAGTACCCTCTGCTTTCTATCTTCCTTAATCTCTTCATGCATGGTTTATACTTAACTTTTCTTATTCTTTCTCTTTATATTGTACATGGTTTTGTTTGTTTCTCCTTCCCTTATTAATTATTCTCAACCATATTGTTTTTAATTCTCAATTTTTTTGCTGACCTCTAACTTTCTTCTGCAATTTTGCTACCTCCCCGTAAAATACTGTCTATTTTGTTCACTTCAGATGATCTATGAAAATAAAGTATCTCTAGGACAAATACTATCTTGATATTGCACAGGAAGATGTGTGATAATTCCTATTTATTTCTCCCCAATTTTCTCTGAAAATATCAATATCTAGTGATTCAAATAAAGCCACAAGAAGTCAGATATTTTTAATTTTCCACTTTACCTCAGTCTGTACATCCACTATTATTATGCTCTCCAAAAAAATTCATCCTACATTTATTTGCCTTCAATTCCACATATCTAAGCCTAATTCAAGTTTAATCTACTTTGCCCCCCTCATTGTTATATCACAATAGTCTGATAACTGTTTTTCCTTCTTACCCAACTCTACCACCACAATAATTTCTCCAATCAGTGGCCAACTCGATTTCTAATGATGCTTCCTGCACTCCTGCTATCCTGAGGTAGCACTTTGTCTCAATTCTATTTCTAGGGAACTCACACTAAAACATTCAAAATTCAACATGCTATGTCAAATTACATTCCTTTCCTGCTTAAAAGTTTCCAGTGAATTTGAAACTCTTTATTATACAAGATTCTGCTTTTATGTGTGGGTACCTATTTATTCACTGATGCTGTCTCTTGTCAATCAGCTGAGGAATATACTTCCTCCGGGCATCTGTGTTTGCTATTTCTTGTCTGAAAATCTCTATCTAAATTTTTGTAGAAACATTTCATTTCATGATTGGACTTCAGGTTTATTATTTCATAGAGGCTCTTATGAATATTCTATATAAATTTGCCCTTAATTTCTTCAATTCCATAATTCTGTTAGATTACTTTTTTATATTTTTTACAGAATTTATTATTGGACATCATCTTATTATAAATTTTGTTTTTTTTTTTAAATTTTGTCTCTGTATTAGCTTCCCAAATGCTGGCCACAATATTGAATATCCACAATCTAAAAGGGAAGAGATTTAATTTGTCTCATGTTTTAAGGAGATTAAGTTCAAGGGCGGTTGAATCCAAGACAGAAACATGGCACAAGGGCACTGCAAAGCAAGGCTGGTTAGTTCATGGTGGAAGTGAGTGGCACCAGAGTGGAAGGGATTAGGTACCAGATATTGTCCCAAAAGTCATACTGCCATGGCTTACAGAGACATACCCACTAGTGTGTACCACCATCTCCCAAGTGGATCTCAAAATCATTTGTGTTGACAACCCACCTTAACCACCACATGTCAAACCTTATCAACTTTATAACCAAATATATCTCTCTGAACCATGCTTAATCTCCCAAAAAAGACAACAACAAGTTCATTACTGTGCCTGACACAATATAAAAATCTTCATAAAATTGGAAATGTGACAAAACCTTCCCCAACAGTTCCAAATTCCCTTTCAAAACTAAAGGCAAACTCTTAGCTGTGAACTTTTAAAAATCAAAAACAAATTACGTTACTCCAAGGTAAAATGGCATGAGGTGAGCATTTCCATTTCAAAGCATTCCCATTTCAAGAGGGAGAAATAGAAGGATGGAAAAATTTGTACTAAAGCAAGACCAAAATTCAGTGGGGTAAAAATTAATTCATGTAACTCCATATTCAACATCTGGGCCACATGGTGAGATGTGAGTTCCAAAGAGCTTGGGCAGCCTCACTCTTGTGGCCTTGCTGGTTGAAGCCCAGATGGCCTCTCTCATAATCTGGCTCTGTTCATGGCATGCAGTTTGCCTTAGCAGATAGTTTGCATTCCTGTCATCTCCAACTTTCTAAGGTCTCCAATACACCTTCTACTTCACTTCCACAGTGTCATGCATTATCTTCTCAGAGGCACCTTCCCTGGCCTCCCAGGCCTTCCTTTGAAACCTGGGTGGAAGCCTCCCTGACCCCACAACTCTTATATTCTTCATGTTGTAAAAACAGCATCGTTACAAGGTTCATCAATTGATACACCAATGTAACTGCTCACCCATTTCTTTCCAATTTTGGACTTGAAATTAGAAAAATAAACTTCTATGGATTAAACTTTTGAGACTTCATTTTTTTGGCTTTCAGGCATATATTGTTTTGTCTAAAATTAAAGTGTCAGTAGTAGTTAATCATTGTGAAGAACTATACTCTAGTAAGAAAAAAAGTAAGAATAAAGAAGTTTGCTAGTTTTCTATTACTTCAAAGCAAAAGTGCTCTTAATTTATCAACAAAAACAAAAAAAAATTACTACCTCACAATTTTGTAGACTCAGGAATGCAGGCAGTTTAGGTGGGAAGTTTTGCTTTCAAATCACTCATGACATTTCAGTCAGATGTTTGACTAGTGTGGCAGTCATCTTAAGGTTCAGTGGGGTTCATTTCAAAACAGATATTGGCAAGTCTCATCTCCTCAGTATGTCAACCCTCCAAAGGATACTAACTGTTCCCAGTACTGATTTGCTCTCAAAGTGAATGTCTCAGAGTGAGTGACAAGAGAAAGGGAAAAGGCAAGAAAGATGGAAGGAGAGGGAGGAAGGGAGAGAGAGAGAGAGAGAGAGAGAGAGAGAGAGAGAGAGAGAGAGAGAGAGAGAGAGAATAACCTGGTTGCAAACTTCCCATTTTATAACTAAACTTGAAAAAAACATTCTGTCACTTCTGCCACATGTTTTTTATGAGAAGAGTCATTCAGTACACCCTGACTCCCAAGATAGTAAAATATGGTTGCATCATTTGACTAGGAGCATCAAAGAAGTGTAGATATAACTTTTAAACTAGTTCAGGTGGCCTTACTGGGGGCAAGTTTGAAATCCCTGCTAGTTGTGAGGCTTTTGTGATGACATGACTTGAGCTCAGAAGTTCAAGAACAGCCTACATAAATAAGACGCTTGCTTGACAAACAACAACTGAGGAAATTCATGACCACCAAACCACCTCCACAAAATATTCTGAAGGATATTTTAGAAAGTGATAACAAAGACCACAGTTTCAAGAACACCAATAGAAAGAAGCCACTAGGTAAGGCAAGTAATTAAACAGAGGGAAAAGATAGGGAATCAATAATAGGAACATAATATGACAAAATATTTCAATACATATCAGTTATAACCATCAATGTAAATGGTCTCAATTCACCAATTAAAAGAAACACACTTGTAAGAAATGAGATCCAAAAACATGCTGCATAAAAAAACACATTTAACTCAAAAATAAATCCATAGACTGAAAATCAAAGGAGAGAAAAAATACTTGGTGTGACAGGAACACACAAAAAAGCAGGAGTAGGTATTCGATTGCAGACAAATTGATTCTCAAGTCCAGATTGATTATAGGAGACAGAAAAGATCATTACATACTTGTTAAGGGAAAACTCCAAGAAGAAGAGATAACAATCACAAATAGATACATGCACCAAATACTGGCACAATCAGCTATATAAAATAAATATTAAGGGACAAGAAAAATCAAATAGCCAGGGATATAGCTCAGCGGCATAGTCCCTGCCTGGTAAGTGCAAGGTCCTAAGTTTGATTCCCAGTACAAAAAAAAAAAAAAATTGGGTTGGAAGTGTAGCTCAGTGGTAAAGGGCTTGCTTGGCATGCCCAAGGCCCTGAGTTCAATCCCCAGTACCACAAAAGAAAGAAAGAAAGAGAAGAAAGATATCCAATAAGCACTAGCACAATTGTAATGGGTGCCCTTAATACCTCACTGTCACAAATAGATAAACTAGATTTAAAAAATCAACACAGAAATATCAAAACTGAACCAAATTGTGAATAAATGGACTTAGTATATGTGTACGGAGTGTTCCATCCCACATCAGAATGCAGATGCTTCTCAGCTACACATGGAACATTTTCCAAAACAGACCACATACTGGCTCATAGAACATGCTTAAGTAAATGCAAATGAACTGAAATTATCCCATGCATACTATCAGACCATAGTGCAATGTAATTAGAAATAAATGGAAAAAGAAAACACAAAAACTCCATAAACACATGGAAATTAATAACAGCCAATAGGTCACAGATGAAATTATAGAAGCAATTAAACATTATTTACAATTAAATGATAATGATGATAAAACATACCAGAACTTATGGGATGCAATGAAAGTTGTCCTATGAGGGAAATTTACCGAGGTGAACTCTAACATCAGGAAATAGAGTGAGTTCAATTAAAGAGCCTAATGTGGAACTTCAAACTTCCAGAAAAAGAACAAGTCAAGTCCAAAGTTTGTACCACAGTAGAAAGTATAAAGATCAAAGCAGGAATTAAAGCAATTGAGACTAAGAAAACAATAAGACTCAATGAATCAAAGAGTTGCTTCTTTGTAAGATTAAGTAAAATCAGTAAATTCTTAGCCAAACATATGAAAGAAAGAAAGAAAGAAAGAAAGAAAGAAAGAAAGAAAGAAAGAAAGAAAGAAAGAAAGAAAAGGAAAGACTCAAATCCATGCAATTAGGAATAAAAATGGTAAAATCACAATGCAAAACAAAAGAAATGGACAGATTCCTGGATACACATGAAATGCCAAAGCTGAATCGAAAAGATGTAAAATTCTAAATAACTCAATAACATGAAATTAAATTAAATATGTAATTGAAAACTTACCAATAAAGAAAATTCCAGGATTCACAGCTGATTTCTACAAGATATTTAGAAAAGATCTAATGCCATTACTCATCATACCCTTTAATGTAATTGAAAGGGAAGTCATACTCCTAAAGCAAGTATTACCCTCGTACCAAAACCAGAGAAGGATACAACCAAAATGGAGACCTACAGGCCAATCTTTCTAATGAACATAGATGAAAACAGAATGCAATAAATAATCAAGAAGATTATACACATTGACCAAGTAGAGTTTATCCCAGGCATGCAGAGATGGATCAACATATGCAAATCAATAAATGTAACTCACCATATTAACAGTCAAAGACAAAAATCACACAATCAACTTAATAGATACAGGAAAAACATTTGACAGAGTCAAATACACATTCATGAAAAAGATTGTACAGAAAATTAGAGTAGATGGTCTTTATCTCAATCTGAAAAAAGTCATCTATGACTAACTACCTGTCCCCTAAATGGTCAAAAAACTGAAAGCCTTCACCCTAAAATCAGGGCCAAGATAAGAATGTCCACTATTCCACTCTTATTCAATATAGTTCTGGAAACATTAGCCAGAGCAATTAGACTAGAGAGAGAAATAAAGGGAATAAGGATAGGAAGGGAACAAGTTAAAGTATCATTATTTGTAGATGATACGATACTTTCCATAGATACTCCTAAAACTTCACCAGAAGAATTCTAGATTTAGTAATAAAATTCAGTAGGATAGCAGGATACAAAGTGAACACCCAAAAATCAATAGTATTTCTTTACAAAAATAATAAACTCACTGGGAGAGAAATTAGGAAAACCAAACTTTTCATTATCACCTCAAAAAAGTTAAATACTTAATAAGTGATCTAATAAAGGGCATAAAAGAACTTTACATTGAAAACTACAGTAACCTGAAAAAGGAAATTGAAGAGAATATTAAAAAATGGAAAAATTCCTTGGTCTTAGGTAGGAAGAACCACCACAGGGAAAATCACCATACTTAGAAAATTGTTATACAGATTTAATGCAATCCTGATCAAAATTCCAACAGAACTCTAATTTTAGAGACCTAAAATAGCAAAAACAATTCTAGGCAACAAAGGCAAGACAGGAGGCATCACAATTTTAACTTTAAATTATACTACAAAGCTACTGTGATTAAAAGTGTAATATACTGGAAAACAAATATACAAGCATACATATATATGTAAGGATCAATGGAACAGATTAGAAGATGCAGAAATATCTCCAAACACACTCAGCAACCTTATATTCAACAAAGGAGCCAAGGACCTTCACTGGAAGAAAGATAGTCTCTTTAATAAATGGTGCTGGAAAAACTGGCTGCACACATGCTGAAGTCTAAAAATAGGCCCATGTCTCTGATCATGCGCTAAACTAAAATCTAAATGGATCAAAGATCTAAATATTAAAACAGGAATACTCCATCTTCTGGAATAGAAAATAGGTGGAACTCTTGAAGACATAGGTATAAGCAAAGACTTCATGAACAAAGCCTCAAACACACAGGAAAAGTTACAAAGAATGAATGGGATCTCATCATATTAAAAAGTTTTGCACAGCAAAAGAAACAGCCAACAGAGTGAAGAGACAGCCCACGGAGTGGGAAAGTATTTTTGCCCACTGTTCTTCAGTGAAAGGAATACTATGTAGAATATCAAAGAGCTAATAGAAAATCATATCCCCCTAAATTAAAGACCTAATACAAAAATGGGCATCTGAAATGAAAACACACTTCTCAGATGAGGAAGTAAAAATAGCAAATAAATATATGAAAAAATGTTCTACATCACTGATCATTCAAGAGATGCAAATTAAGACAACACTGAGATTCCACTTCACTCCTGAAAGAATGGCTATTATCAAGAAATCAACCAATTGCAAATGCTGGTGTGGCTGTGGGGAAAAACGGAACACTTCTCCACTGTTGGTGGGAGCGTAGCCTGGTGCAATCACTGTGGATAACTGTGTGGAGATTCCTCAAAACACTAAAACTAGAGTTCCATTTGACTCAGCAATTCCCTTTTTTGGTATCTTCCAGAAAGAATTAAGAGCATCTAACCACAGCAATATATGCACACCCATATTTACAGAAGCACAGTTAGTAGTAGGTAAATCTTAAAAACAGACCAAATGCCCATCAACCAATGAATGAATAAAGAAGATTTTTTGTTTTGTTTTGTTTTGTTTTCAGTGCAATGAAGTACTACTCACCCATAAAAAAGATAATTTTGAGACATTTCTAGGTAAATGGATGCACCTTCAGACCATACTCATCAGTGAAATAAATCAAATGCACATGTGCAAATATCACATTGTTTTTCTGTTGTGAAAAACTGAAATTGTAAGCAAGGACCAAAATGTATACTACATATGATGAAATCCAAAGAAAATTCTTAAATGGGATGGGAAATTAGGGTGGGTGGAGGGGGAGAGGAAGAAGGAAAAACAAAAGAAGGAACAAGGAAAGAAGGAAAAAGTGGAAACAATGTTTTTGTAAATAAGGAAAGCAAGAGGGTTTGAAGGAAAGGTAGAGGTATGGGAGGAAAATGAAGATATATCATGTACAGGAAAAAATTTCCTATGATGAATGTGATCATTATATATATCTAAAATATACCAATAAACTTAATAAAATAAAAAGGACCAGCCTGGAAACAGTACGATACTATCTTCAGCCAAAAAATAAAAGAAAATTTAAAAAACAAGTTGCTGCAATAAATTATACAAAGTTATATATAAAAAATTCTATTACAGTTGAACACTCAAAACATTCTAAGAATTTCTAAGCGCTACAGAACAGCACATTAAGTCAAAGTGATAGGTAAAGGTTTCACAGAATTAGTAGTCATTGTTATCTTTTGATAAGTAAATACTTGAGGAAAATCATATTAAATGAAAGAAACAGGATAAGAAAATACAATAAAAATGCAGAATCTGATCCCCCCCAAGAATGGAAAATAGTATGACCAGGACAATTCTATGGAAGGGAGGAGTATTTGGATTACTGACCTGAGACTGAAGGAAAAAAAAAAAAAAAACTACTTCTGTTCTTCTGTGATTTACAGATGGTCAGAAAATAATTTGAAAAAGAAAATAATGTTTTTTAAAATACTGAGGACTTAATCAGCGTGGCTGTATTCTGACTGAAATTGAAGCACCAGCTGTGCGAGATGTGATTCAGGATTTCATACAGCTGCCTGCTTCACAGCATCCATACAACTTGGAGAACACTAGCCCTGGAGACATCTTTCCCTCCAGCAAGAAAACCTTTCTGCTCTTCCTTTGGAGCTCCCGCCCCATCTACGACTGTACTCAGTTACATTCCAATGAACAACTCACTTTATTGACTAACGAATATCAGAAGTAGAATAAACACTTTTACGGCTTCTTCTATTGAATAAGTGGTTTATAGAAGCACCTGTATGTGGATACATTTCTTCAGTGGAAACTATGCTAATACATAAAACCAGGTCAATAGATTCAGATAAGCAGACAGCTAAATCTAGGGGTGGAGGATAGAGACAAAGCAAACTCATTAATTGACAATTTTGAAATTGAGCCAGTTAATTAACTCAGAAGCCCAAACCAACTCATCCACTAGATTGAACCTTTGTTTAAACTTCATTAACTGCAAACTTGGAGGATAAGAAGAAGGAGGAGGAGGGGGAGCAGGAGGAGAGAAGTGAGAGGACGAAGAGAAGGGGGATGGGGAGAGGAAGAGGAGGAGGAGAAGATGGTTGACTACCAAAGTTCAGAATTCTCTAAACGAACTTAAATTATTATTCTAATTTTTAAAAGAAAAAAAAGATTACTATAATCAATGATTACACAAAAATACCTATAATGGTAAAGTTAAGCTCCTGAGACCGATCATTGTACATAAATCAACATTCAACCTCTTTTATGGTCCATCGCAGACAAGGATATTCGTGGATGCAACTTATATGCAATCTGCAAACAGAAACCAGAGGACCTCCAACTCTTGTAATGGTCAAATAGGGAACATTTAGGTCACTATGTCAGATTGCTTACCTTTTTGTGTAATGCACACTCAGAAAATGAGGTCTGGCAGTTTCAAAAACAATACAATTATTTTTGAGAATTGAGGATGACATAACCATTTTATGATTTTACAAATTTAATAAAATACAGAATCTATCTAGAGGGAGATTCTACCTTGATTTTCAATTAGCAAAACCAAACAGGCTAAACATGATTAGTCACAATAATTTTTGCAATTTCAATCATTATTCATTACACTACTTTAGGGATCACTTCTGCTTTCTTAGTTGGGATAAATAAACATGGCATAAAATGCAGTAGTTCTTTTTGTTTCTGTGCTAGCTGAACTTGTCTCTATCCTTTGCACAGTCAAGCTGTAAAAAGCTTTTGTATTTTGTACATTACTTTTAAAGATGGATAGACAATATTTCTTCAAGTAAGGAAGACAGGGGAAATATGTGCTTATAGTAATAAAACTGCTCATTCTTACTGCTAAGTGAGCATGGGTTACAGCACACTTATAACCAGTTTGTTATCAAGCACAGTCAGTATCTAATGACAGTCTTTCGATCCATAAGAATAAATACACATCTTCCAAGAACAGCCTATTTCCTACACTTGTGAGATAAATTACTCTTGAGTTTGTGTTGCTGTCCCCCACTCCCACACACTCTTGAGCCATTAGTTCTTATCATTAACTTTCAGGAAATAATAATTAACCCAATGATTTAACACCATCGCAAGAGTCCCTTAATATGCCATGTCTCTTTTCCTAATATTCCATTGTTTCTCTCCTTGTTTTGCTGTATCTCTTTTACAAATTACTCACCACTTTTAACAACACTGCTTGAGAAATCTTTTTAAATGATTCAACCAACTGGATACAAATATACAGTTTAAAATTTCACAGGGTGTGTTTTAAGCAGACCAAATCTAATGCTCTGTGAAAGAATAATATTCAATAAAGAGTACAGAAAGGTTAATTAGACAGTCAGTAGTAGGTTTTGGACATAGTTTGCAATTATCTTCCTTTTAGACTAGTTCTTCTTTTCTCAAAGTTGATCAGTTGACTAGTTTGTCATTCTTAGGATTGCTTCAAAAATTTAGTTTATATATTATGTCAATCTGTAAAAAGAAGGAATTATGTTAATGATATTATAGCTTTAATTTTTTATTATTGTTGTGACAATGGCTATTCCATATCTCATTTAGAAATCTCACACATCTCTGGGAAGATCTTTTTGTAGACTCATCTTATCCCTAAGGAAGGAGAAATTATGAACCTCTCATGCAGGCTTTATCCCTCAGCTAGAGCCTATTTACAGACCACTCTACTTTCATTTCACTGATGTCAGAACAACACATGCTGAAGTTCAATACTCTCTCCCTCTTCTAGAAGACCTGTTTGTCTACTTGTCTTAGAAATGAATAATGCATAGCAAGCCAGGAGTGGTGGTACTTGCCTGTGATCCCAGTACTAGGAAGGCTGAGGCAGGAGGATCTCCATGAGTTCAGGGACAGTTCTGAATTACAGAGCAAGACCCTGTCTCAACCCCTACCAAATAAAAGAATAGCAGATAATGCTTTGAACTAAATTGTGTCCCCCACCTCAAAAATTTACATGTTGGATTTGTCACCTACAAGATAATAAGATAATAATGTCTGGAAATAGGACCTTCTGAAGCAATCAACACTAGATAAATTCATGAGAACAGGGTCCTTGTCATAAAATTAATGGCTTTATAAGCAGGGGAAGACAGTGAGATTGTTCCTTACCCTGTAAGAAGCATGGAGAAGGTGGCTTTCTATAAGCTGTAGGAGGCCTCTCACCAGCAGTTTTTTCTTTATTCTTGGATTTTCCAAGTCTCCAGGACAGTGAGAAATAAATGTCCCTTACTGAGGAACTTGGTGTATAGTCTCTGATACTTTATGATAGTAACTGAAACTGCATAATACAGTCACATAAATCACATCTTCATAGACTTATTGATTTATTAATATTTTTAAATTAGGAAAATCAAATAGGATAAACATTAGTCAAAGTAATTTTTGCAACCTCAATCATTGTTCATTAATCAATTTAATATATTTATATATTATATATTGCATATTTTATAATGTATATTACATATAGTACAATTAATATTTGATTCCCAATTTTTCTCCTACTTGACTTCTAAGAATGTTTTGTATTAGACTAATCCATTCTTATTAAGTTACTGTGGCTCTCATTTTGTTAGAATCTCTCTTCTGAAGGAATATTCACTGTTTTTGGTTTTCCTGGTAGTTTTTGAGGAAGGATTCATTACAAATAATTTAATAATTTTAATTTCTGCAGAAGCAAGTTGATAAATTGAGTCAGCAGTTAGTGATATTTTAATTTAAAATGAAAAAAGAATAAAAATCATGATATAGATTTTCAAAACAAATTGAGGGGAGATTAACAATGGCTAACATATTGCATATTGTTATCTTCAAAGATTACAAGATATAGGCATGGAAAAATGATCAATGAAAGCACAAACTATTCTTTTTGATGAATTAATAGAAATTAGTAGTATAATTATTAATCATATATATGTATCTTTTTTCCTTCTTTTCTCCTTTCCCCCAACCCAGTTGTTCTTTCCTTTTGCGTAATTTCTTCCCCTTTCACTTTCACAATATCTGTTGTATGTTTGGATCTTATTTACTCTTTCAGTTTCTTACCCTAGGAAGACAACACAATATTTATACATGTGAGTCTGATTTATTACACTTATGAATATGGTAGTTATTTTTTTTTAAATGCACAGGAAAAATCTCCCTAATATCAGGGTATAGTGGCACACAGCTGCAATTACAGCTACTCAGGCGGCTCAGGTAGAACGATCTCAAAAAAAAAGCACAGATACAGAAGCATAACAAAATATATTTAGATTATCTAATAACTCAATTAGAAAAGTTATTCCAATTCCAGGAAATCTGGAAGTTAATATCTAGAAGATGAACTATTCTTCACAGAAAATCAAAAACTGGTGTCTTTAGTTAAAAAGCTAAAGCATATATAGAAATTTATTTAAGTCCTAAGTGAAAAAAACCATGGGATGTTACATTCCTATTTCTTATATCGTTGCTAACACTTGATCATTGACTTATAATCTGACTGAAGTATTGTCTCATTCTGAGAAAAACATGCTTATATTTATCAGACAGCCTACCAAAGAATGGAATCTCAAAGTATTCGGTGTGATAGGGTTTACAGTTCAACATGGGATTTCTTCCACTGAAAGGAGGAGTCTTATCAGGAATCGGTTTGTCCTCTAGACCTGACAAAGTTTAATCCAGTGCCACCTGTTCAGAATTGAACTGCACTGGGTCAAGAGACCCAGGCATTCTCCCCTTACCTCACTCAGTAACAGGATTGGTGCTGTTGTGGGAAGGGCAAAGAACTCCCTGCGGCTGAGGCCCCTCTGAGAGGGCCTGACTGCTCAGGATGTCTGCTGCCCTCCTTCCCCACAGCTGTGCAGGTCTAGCTTGGCAAATTTCAGTTTTTACTGCAACACCTGGATATTGAAAATTACCATTCCTATTGCAGGTAAAGACAAGTTCAGAAAACCATCAGTGATGTGTTTTTCACAAAATATTCTAAAAAACAAAAAAATACAATACACTGAGGCCATGAAGTCACGTTCTATGACATGTCCACATTCAGTCACTCAGACCACCAAGGTCACCTCCTGACTAGTCTTCAGGAAACTGGTTTTCACTGTGGATGACCATCTGCTTATGTTCTGGCTGTAGTCCTTGCTTCTTTTATTCTCTTTCATCCCAGTTTAACCTGGAATCACTAGAAGGAAAGAAATCTTAATGCCTAAATCCTTATTTTCTCTTTTGGATACCAGTATGCGATGGATCACTTAATTATTACTAAACATACTACATTAGATGTTTAATATTTAAATATTGAATGGATCACTTAACCTGAATAAAGACATGGAAAAACTGTTTTGTGTTTTTTTTTTTTCTGATTAAAGTAAACATTTTATTCCCAATTCTCCTTTGAAAAGAAGTCAGTCAATAAACTGCTGGTTCTAGCTGGGCATGGTAGTACAGGCCTATAATTCCAGCACTCAGGAGGCTGAGGTAGGAGGATCAATTCGTGTCTGAGGCCAGTCTAGGCTGCATGGTGAACTCAAGGCCAGGCTGCACTGCACAGTGAGACCCGCTCAAAACAAACAAACAAACAAAAAACAAAAACAAAGATTCTGCTCCTCTCTCTAATTCTTTGATTTTTTAATTTTGGGAAGTGGAGTGATATAAGGAATTTATACTTTTTCTTTGCCACTACAGGAGATCGAATCCAAGGTCATAACACTGAGCTATATCCCCAGTCTTTTCTCTTTTATTTTTTCTTTTATTTTGAGACAGAATCTTACATAAATCACTATGTTAGGCAGATGAGGTTCAAACTTGACATCTTTCTGCCTTAGCTCCTAGACTATTAGTTATACAGGTGTGCACCACCACACCGAGCTGGAGACTTACGCATGTGGGAAAGAATAACTAGGCATACATTGGTCCATTCTTCCCTTCTGCCCTCCCTACGGGAAGCTGCCAAAGAAGAATATTGATTCTACCCTGTTCTAAGTCAGACTTCCATATGCTGCTGTCTATAAACTGAGGGTAATGATCAGCCTAACTCTAATCCAAAGTGGCCTCCATTTGTCATAAAAAATGGATATCAGTCTTTGCCCTTTGCGAAATTTTTTACTATTTCAATATTCAGACACGAAAGCCAGTACTCTGAAAGTCTTCCTCCAACATTTCCAATAGCTACAAGAAAACAGGCAAAAGAAAAATCTTCATTTATGGCATAAAAACAGGTTAAATTTGCTTTTCATAGAAATAAAGGATAAAGTTGACACATAAATTTGAAAAGTCTGCCATGACTTCAGACTAATTTTCATAAACAGCGTATCTGACAACAATACAACATAATAAGTAATATAAATAACCAATTTTTTATGTACTGTGACAAACATGATGTTTTTGTTTGTTTACTCAAGAAAAAATCTTTAAATGTTTAATTGACCAAATGGGCTACTTGTCCTGTCATTGTATAATGAGCCAAAAATGGTTAATAAATAAGTCAAGACAGTGGAACTGTGCATTAAAAACAATAAGCAAAGTTTGTCTTAAATGTTTGCCCTGTAGCCAGGTTTACTTTGAGCCAGCATGTGAAAGATTTTGTGATTAGGCCCTGAAGCACAAAAATACCAATTAATTATGATGATTAGCTACGTCTTCATTACTGGTCTATAAATAAATCATGAATAGCATTATGCAGTCAAATATCCTGGAAAAATATTCTTTGAGAAGGCTGTGAAACAGCTTAATTAATTATAAATGCCTGCAACTTATCACGTTATATTTTGAAATGTTAAAACACACATATATACACATACTATATTTGGGTAGAGGAATTTGTCAGACCATTTCAGTGTTTCTTTATGCTACTTAATGAAACGCTTTCCAGAATCACGATGAAAGTCAGGTAAGAATCTATATTTATTGTTAAAGGTAAAAATTTAACTTAGAATGCTTATATTTGGAATTCCTCTTGTGCTTCCTGATGACAACATATTTCTCTTTGATATTTAACTTCTGTGCTCTCAGAAATGCTTTGTGAATGTACTTTTCCACCCACTTTGTTCCCTCCCTGCCTTCACTGTATTTTCCTCATTTGTTCAAGACGATTTCTTCTTGAAGGTGTGATTGTTTCTAAACACATTTTTGTTATAATTAACCCTTTTGTGCAAAGTATCCTCATTCACTTCTCTAGATCCTCTATTCCTCTCACCATCCACCCTACCAGACACCCCAAAGCCTGACGGATGTGAATTATGTGAGGTGGTTCCCTTGCCCTCGATTTTCTGGGTGAACCCTGTTAATGGGGATCCCTGGCAGATGATCACAGGTAGGAAAGGGAATTTATTTCCCTGGCATGTTGTCCACACATTGACTGTACACAGAGGTTACAGCATGTGATAGGTGATTCTTGTCACAAAGATCTCTCAATACGTACCAGTCCTTACAGATGTAAGGAGGATAATAGGTTTCTCTACTTTAATTGGCCCTGAGGTACCGTATTACATATTTTGACTTCTCTATACCTTCCCTTAAATTTTGTAGAAATTTCATCTCAAGTTATCCAACTCAATTACTTAATCTCTTTTATAAAGGCCCTGATTGATGCATAAATTATTTTGTAAATTATTCAAACAATGCAAAACTAAAGAGAATAAATCATAAGCATCCTCATTATAGCTTTTGATTATGAAAACTGAAAATACAATTGAAGGTGGCTTACCCACTTGGATTTTTGCTTGCTCCCTGAGTCAACCTATCACATCCAGAAACACAAGTGAAAGGACGTACTTTTCATAACTATGACTTAAATCAGACAGAACAGATATTCATGGTAGCATTGACATATTTTTGAATACTGTTCCCTAAGAATGAATTTGTATCAGTCAAGTTTCAGTAAGAAACAAAACCAAATCAATTACTTAAACAGAAATAATTTTATGTACACAACTGTTAATTAGGTATTGAAGCACTAAAAGGGTAAAAAGAAAACTTACTTTAATATCAAAGGAGGATCTACCAACTGCAGCTGCTCCACACCGGATGTAGGTCTAAGCACACAAACTTGGAGGTAATGGGTTCTGCATAGGAGAAGCTTGGAGCTCAGAGAAAGAGCAGTGTGTGCCAATGTCTCCTGCCCTCCTAGAGTTCAGAGCTCTGAAGACTGACACGGAGCACAGTCGCAGGGACAGCCTGCGGGAGTCCACTGAGGCTGGAACTGAGTAACTGTCAACACTCCGTCAGACAAGTTGCTGCTACTCCAGTAAAGTATAAAAGAAGGCAACACCAAACAAAATTTGGAGAAGTTTCCTCTTCTTCCTTCATTCTTATAGCTACCTCTAGTGTTTTCTATTGGCCCAAATCAACAAAAGGCTTTGCCAATTTCTAGTCAAACATCAAAGAACAGAAGTGAGAAGAATTTGAGCTGAGAAGCAAGAACTTAATAAGTGGGATAAAATAAAGGCCAGAGGATCAGCTACAATTATTAACCACATAGTAACAATGTTTCCATATTTGTCCTTCACACAAAACTCTGTGAGACTAGTCTATCTTAACCTCAGAAGAGTTTTTTTGGCTATTTTGAAGATGAAAGTTAAAATGAGAAAGAAGAAAAACTGTAATAGAAGTGGAGAAGTACTGTGATAAAAACAAGAATATCAAGCTTTTAGAAGGGCACTTAAATTAGCAGTACGAGATCAGGAAGACCATTCCATTGGAGGTCAAATTAAGAGTGAAGGTAAATCCTGAAATGATTCATTAAGTACTATATATAGGATGCTATCAAGCAGATACCAGAATCAACTCAAAGGGAAGAGAAACAGAGTTTGGAAAACAGGAAGGTCTAGTACCAGGAACTGGAGGTAAAACCCATCAGAACAAGCTCTCTGGCTAGAACACAGAGGCCACTGGTGCTGGATACCACTGAAGTAGACCCATTGTCACTAGACACAGCCACCATGAACACAATTATGGTTGATTTTTAACAATTCTTTGTTTTGCTTCTCCAAAGTTCAAAATGAAACATCAAGTGTAGAGAAACCAGGTCAGTTGACTTACTCTAGATGTCAAGGGAAAGATGAATCAATGACTGTATTAGTCTGACTGTGAAACCTAGATTCTGACAAGACTAAGTAAAGAACTTAGTCCTAAATAAGGTAAGTATGGCAGACCCAAAATATGCCCACTAGAAACTGTCCAAGTTCATATAATTTTTTCCCTTCCTTTCTAACAAAACTGCTCCTCTATAATGGTAAAAATCTTATCATAGCAAAAAAGTTATTCCAATAGTACTCGAAAGAAGACAATTTGAATCTCTTCAGATACACTCCTAACTCCAAGACCAAATGCCCTGGGCAATTTCCATACCAACTCCAGCATTTTCGTATCCAGTTTTGATAGTCAAGATAGATATGAACTCTGCTTAACACAATTGTGGCCAAAAGTACATTAATGTGTGTTTAATGCATGTATCTAAGAACCCATAAAAGATTTGTACATATCTATCTCTGTAGGGAATTCCTGCTCTGGTAAGAGGCTATAGGTGCCTTTGGAATTCTTTGTATGTTCCTCAGTGTCAAAAACTATCAATGGGAATTAATAGTTAAGGTTCCAATACTCTTTCTCTACCAATTCTCTAATTTTTACATGATACAAGGAAAAGCTCTGAATTGAACTGATAGTCTAATTTTACTATCACTATGACCGTATTTTTTTATTTGCCAGCTCAGTCCCTGCAGCAACCAAAGATAAGAGCTTCTTTTATCTTGATCCCAGAAACTCCCTGGATTTCAGTCAGCACTCTGAGCCTAGAATTCAAGGTTTTTAACTTGTCATTCTCTTTCTTTAAGCTGTCCATTGATGTTCAAAACACAGTTGCCTTTCTTTAAATCCATAAATTCTTCATGCACATCCTCCTATTCTCTGATAGAAACAACTCAATTCCCAAAAGTCATTCCTGAAAATAAGCAGTTGATGCCAGGTGACCACAGGCAATGATGTGATTAACTTTTACCCTGCTACTGAATTCCCATTTTGGCATTTAAGCAGGATTTGGACTAGTTACTGACCCAGCTATGCCAAACATTCATTGACATTCTCTCCATTACTTTACAGGTGTTGAAGCATTCATTCCCTGATACGATATATCACTCTGAGGGAGACCTAGAATAAAAGTGTGAAGAGCAACACTAGATAATAAAAGCATAAGATAAATTTCATGAGAGAATGTTGAGTAGCTCACAGAATTAGCTGGCAGTATGAAGTACCTTTAGGAAAATGAGTGGAAAACAACAGAAGCTTTGTAGAAAGAACTCTATCCAAGAATATACTAAAGAAATGATTTAGTTCAATGCCATGTAGGTGCTACTAGTGCCATCACCCGGCGCTGCTACTGGATAATGCCACTACTGCACATAACAGAAATGTTCAATGATGGATGAAAAGACACAACAAACACAGAACCTTAGTAAACACAAGAAAGAATGCAAAGCAAGCAGAACAGAAACAAGAGTTCATTTCTGTTGGTGCTGCCCAGAAATGAAACAGAGGAAAACACTATTAGAGATTTCAGGGGAGAAGAGTGATATTTGATTAAAATATCACCTTCAACAATAGGTTCCATTATGGAGAATTATCAGTGGTATGAAAATGAAAAAGTTATTTATTTCCTGCTCCTTATCTTTATTGTCTTTACAGTGAAGATAACAATATCTACATCATGGAACTATCATGGGGTAGAAATGAGATAATGTACACAAAAAAACAAGAGTGCCCTGCCAAAGTAAGTTCTTTTTAAGTGTAAATTAACTGGTTGTACTCGTATTAGCACTGAGGTAAGAATAACATTAAATCCACATAAGGTTCTAAGAAAACCAATGTAAATATACAGATACAAAGAGAAAGAAACATTTGTGCAATGGTTACTGTAATCAATTATAAATATCAAAGAAATAGCTAGATCAGTTAAGTTTTTGTCACTTCTTATTTTATAGTAACCACAGTACATCATAAATATTTTTCTCAGAGAAAAGACACTGGTTTTCATTTTAAAGTTTCATTAGAAAAGTAGTTGATATTCTGGTTACATGTATCTAATAGAAACAGAGACAACAACAAAGATGATGATATTTGAAGATAAAATATTAGTGTCATTTGTTAGTGTAAGAAACAAGACAAGGATGTCTTTATTACTACTACTTGAGTTCTCAGTTAACATAATTATATAAAGCAACATAAACATGAGATGTGAGAAAGATCAGAAATAATCACTCTTACAGAAAACATGAATGTGTATGCCAAGAAAAATAATCAAACATCAAATTGTAAAATTTAGGACAAGAATAGCTCTAAACATGATTGTGTGCCATCTCAACACAAAATTGATGAATTTTTTGTTCATATGCACAAGATACAAGCACTAGAAAACCTCATGGATACATATAATAGAAAATACAGCGGAAAGAAAAAAATGAATTCAACTCACAGTGATGGCAAATCCTGTAAGATTCTGGTTGGCCAATCTAATGATAATATGCAAAATATAAATGGAAAAAACACAACTTTCTTGAAAACATAAAATGTATGAGGAATCCTTTATCATAAATGGTTTGCATCAATCTTTATTCTTTATTCTCTTTAACTAATTTTTTAATTAATCAAACCAGTTCATAAAATTAAAGAATGCCAAATCAAATCTGAAAGATTTTAAATTACAAATGAAAAACTGCTTTTGTTTAATTGCTTGTTCTTTGTTTTGTTTGGTTCATCTCTGAAAAGGATTTCACATAGAAAGGTATTATTGGCATTTTGTTTAAGATAATTTTGCATTAAGTGAGATTCTGTGAACATATCTGGACTTCACTTATGAAAGCTCCAACCACAGACTCAGCCACTGTGACACCTTAAAATATCTCACACCTGCCACATCCTAGTTGTGCCAAGTGACAGAACATCAGAAAGTAGTTCTCTGAAAAAAAAATCATACTGCAAAGGCAAACAAAAAAAGCTGTAGTATGTACAGAAATAAAGAAAAATAGGTTAGTAAAAGACAATGGTGAATATGGAAATAACTGTATATTTAGGAATTTTGCTAATAGTAAGAATTATCTTTAAAATCATTGAGGAAAAGACAATGTATACAAAATGATGTCAAAGATAAATGTCAAGTTAGTGATCTGTTTGATCCTTGTGAATGCACACAGGTGCACACACAAACACACGCACTCACAGTGTCCAGATGGATTACAATATTAAATATGAAAGAAAATAAACTTCTAGGAGAAACTATAGGAGATTGTTTCTGTAGTTTGATATGAGCAATACTT
The DNA here is from genome assembly GCA_004363535.1 of Dasyprocta punctata. Taxonomy (NCBI): domain Eukaryota; kingdom Metazoa; phylum Chordata; class Mammalia; order Rodentia; family Dasyproctidae; genus Dasyprocta; species Dasyprocta punctata. The sequence continues at coordinate 89,645 of RJWM01004856.1, forward strand.
TCTCAAGGTAGAAAAACATTTAAAAATAATCAATGGTTTATCTACAAAAATATTTAAAATTATATAATAACATTCTAGAAAACTACTGAAAGTGGCATGTGGAAGAAAAGAAAAATTAGCAAATGACAAGTAGTGACAACACAAAGTGTTCCTTTACAGTGATAACAAACATATAAAATAAAGAGAAATAGTAAATAATCCAATGAAAATATTGTATAATCATTTGACAATTTTTTCTCTTTTTCATTTTAAAAAGCAAAACAGAAAAAAGGGTAGAAATAATACAGAATTAAAAAAAACAGTAAGAAAACGTACACATTATCTACTGAAACTTTGCTTGAGGTAAATTAATACTAAATAAGCCTGATGTGAAATGACACTTTTATAATATTGAAACTTCCAATTGCATGCATCATCTTCATGAAAAAAGTTTTCTGTACCTTAAGATTGACACTGTCTCTGCATCTAATGCTGATTCTAGTGATTAAAAAATTTCTCTCTGCATCACAATAGTTATGTTTTGGTAAAATATGTGCCTCAAGGAGTGAAAAAAATGTAGTATTAGGAAGTTGGCGATAAAGGAAATTTATGAACAGAAAGTATCATCAGGCAGGAATAAAAATCAAATTCCTAACCTCTAACATACAGTATCAATTTCCACAAGAAAAGAAATATGCATAAAACTCAGTAAAAAGGTCAAAAAATTAAAAAGAGAAATGCCATTTGACTATAATATTCCCTTTCTGCGTGTTTTCTTAAAAAAGCTAAACATCATAATTCGGTCATACTTGCATATCTATGTTTATAGTAGCACAATTTATAACAGCTATCCTTGGAAGTACATATATACTCACTGACACATGAAAGGATAATGAAAAATGTGGTGTTTATACACAGTGGTGTACAACTCTGCCATAAAAAGGATAAGATTGACCCCTGGACAGTGGTGACTGCAAGTGGTGAGTTAAGTCTGTGCTCTGCCCTTTCTCCATTGCCCCCAGGCCAGTGGGGCTGGCAAGTACAGTGACAGAGGCACGCATGGCTCTGAACTTTGTTCATTGCCCTGGGACAGTGGTGTCAGTGAGTGGAGTGTAGGTTCCTGCTCTGTGCTTCCTCCATGGCCCGGGATGACTTGCCGGTGAGAGGAGTATGGTGAAGCAGGTGAGAGGGGTACAGTGATACTGACTAAAGGAGTGACGGTAGTAGCAGCTAGAGGAGACATCCTGGGGAGCAGACACCTCCTAGGAAAGACTTGACATCACTGATAAGGCTATCTAACATTAGAAATCTAAAAGCATCAACAACAAAATCAAAATAAAGAAAATTACAAGAGAAAAAAGCAAAATGCAATCCCAATCACCCAGCCCACCCAGGACAAGTCTGGAACAATAAGAGATAGGGGGACTCTGAAGCCAAAAAGTGGAACTCTCTGAAATGATAGCAACAGCAGTCAAAAAACAAATGGAAGAGGCCACGGAAAAAGTAATCTTTAAGGTGAAAAAAGAAATGACTATCAAGAAAAAAAAAGACCTTAACGCAAACACAGATAAACAAATAGAGGAGCTGAGGAAAATGATGGAAACCATGAATGTCAAACAGGCAAGAAATACAATCAATGAAACAGATCCAAGCAGAAATACAAGAGATCAAAAACTCCACTGAAAGTGTGCACAGCAGATTGAATGAAGGCAAAGACAGACTATAAGATTTAGAAGATAGGAATACAACTAGGGACCATGAAAATAAGGATATCTTAAAAATTACAAAAAAATCTCAAAAAATCAATCCAACAACTACCAGATGAAGCAAAGGAGAACAGCATAAGATTGATTTGACTCAGTGAGAAAGCTTGAGACAACACAAATGCTATTAAAAGCCTCTTCAAGGTAATAATGGCAGAAAACTTCCAAACATGGATAAAAAATTTGACATACAAATAACTGAAATATATAGAACTCCAAATAGCCATGAGCAAAATAAATCTATAGCATGGCATATAATAATCAAACTTCCAGAAATTCAGCACAAGAAGAAAATATTAAAAGCAACTAAAGAAAAAAAACATGTCACCCATAAGGGAAAGTCCATCCGAATCACAGCACACTTCTCAACACAAATCCTAAAATCAAGTAGAGTTTGGAATATTTTAGGTCCTAAAAGAAAGTGATCTTCAACCCAGATTGATGTACCCCACAAATATCTTTCAAAATGTATGGAGAAATCAGATACTTTCATGACAAAAAACCACTGAAGAAATTTATGACCACCAAACCAGATCTACAGAACACTCTGGAAGACATATTAGAAAGAGATAATGAAGACTACAAAAGCAAGAACGCCAATAGAAAGAAGACACCAGGCAGAACAAGCAATTAAACAGAGCAAAAAGATAGGGAATGAATAAGGAAACAACATGAAAAAGAAAAATCAATGTACATCAGTTGTAACCATCAATGTAAATGATCTCAATTCACCAATCAAAAGAAACAGGTAGGCAGAAAGGATCAAGAAGCAAGATCCAACAATATGCTGTATTCAAGAAATAGATTTAACCCAAAAGGAAACTCATAGACTAAAAGTCAAAAGATGGAAAGCAATTCTCCATACTGCAGGAACCCATCAAAAGGCAGGGGTAGCTATTTTGTTTGCAGAAAAAGTGAACTTTAAGCCAAAAATGATCAAAAGAGACAAAGATGGTCACTTCATACTTGATAAGGGAAAATTCCAAGAAGAAGAGATAACAATAATAAATATTTAAGTGCCAAACACAGGCTCAGGCAACTACATAAACAAATATTAACTGACACACAAAAAAAACAAATAAACATATAATTTTAGTGGGAGACCATAAAACCCCTCTCTCCCAAATGGATAGATCATCTAGACAAAAATTCAAAAAAAAAAAAAAAAACAATAAAATTAAACCAAACCTGTGAAAAAATGGACTTGGTAGATGTTTCCAGAGTATTCCACAACAAAACAGCAGAGTAAACATTCTTCTCAGCTGCCCGTGTGATGTTCCTCAAAATAGATCCTACATTAGCTGACAAAACATGTTTAAGTAAGTATAGAGGAATTGAAATCATTAAATGCATACTATCTGATCACAGAGCAATAAAGCCAGAAATCATTGAGAAAGGAAACCACAAAGACTACAATAACACATGGAAATTAAATAATAACCTTCTGAACAACCAATGGGTCACAGAGGAAATTGAAGATGAAATTATAAAGTATATACAATTAAACAATAATACCAGTACAACATACAGAAACTCATGGGAAGCAACAATATCTGTCATAAGAGGGAAATTTACAGTGTTGATCTCACACATTAGGAAAACAGAATGAACTCAAATAAACAACCTAATGTTGAACCTCAAACTTACAGAAAAAGAAAGACAAATCAAACCCAAAGCTCATACAAGGGAGGAAATTTTAAAGATAAGGCCAGAAATCAAAGCAATAGAGACTAAGAAAACAATGCAAAGAATCAATGATTTGAAAAGCTGGTTCTTGAAAGAATAAATAAAATTCTTCAACCATTAGCCAACCTCATCATAAAGAGGAAAGAAAAAACACAAAATCAAGCAATTAGGAATGAAAGTGGAGAAATCACAACAGATCCCACAGAAATTCAGATCATCAATACCTATTATGAGAACCTATACTCTATTAAGATGGAAAATGCAGAAGAAATAGACAGATTCCTAGATACAATAGAATTGCCAAAATTAAATCAAGAAGATATAAAAATTTTAAATAAACAAATATCAACTAATGAAATTGAAAATGTAATTAAAAATTTACCAGTAAACAAAAGGCCAGGCTCAGATGAATTCACTGTTGAATTCTGCAAGAAATTTAGAGAAAAACTAATGCCACTAATGCAGAAACTCTTTAAAGAAATTGAAAGGGAAGCAATGCTTCCAAAGCCATTCCTAGAAGCAAATATTACCCTGTACCAAAACTAGAGAAGAACACAACCAAGAAAGAAAACTACAGGCCAATCTCCCCAAAGAAGATTGATGCAAAAATTCTCATCAAGATACTGGCAAACAGAATGCAACACATTGTCAAGAAGATTACAAATCATGACCAAGTAGGATTCATCGCAGGGATACAAATCAATAAATGTAACATACAATATTAATGAAACCAAAGACAAAAATCACATAGTCATCTCAACAGGTACACAAAAATAATTTGACAGAGTTCAACACCTATTTATGAAAAAAAAAAGCCCACAGAAAATTGGAATAGATTATCTTTATCCCAATCTTATAAAAGTCATCTATGACAAATGAATAGCTGATATCAGACTAGATGGTCAAAAATTGAAAGCTTTCATTCTTAAATCAGGAACAAGACAAAGATGCCTATTATCATTATTCCTATTCAATATAGTTCCAGAAACATTAGCCAGAGCAATTAGACAGGAGAAAAAAATAAAAAGAATAAAGATAGGAAAGGAAGACATTAAATTGCCATTAGTTGCAGATGACATGATACTCTACATAGAAGATTTCAAAAATTCCACTAAAAAACTTGAAGATTTAATGTCTAAATTCAGTAGTGTAGTGGGATACGAAATCAGCTCTCAAAAGTGAGTAGCATTCCTATACACAAGCAACAAACTCACTGAGACAAAAATTAAGTAAAGCACACACATCATGATAATATCCAAAAAAATGAAATACTTATGAATCAATCTAACAAAGGAAGTAATATATCTGTACAGTGAAAATTACCACTCCCTAAGAAATGAGATTGAAGAAGATACCATAAAATGGAAAGAGATCTCTTGCTCTAGCATAGGAGTATGGCCATTGTGAAAATAGCCATACTTTCAAAATTGCAATAAAGATTTAATGCAATCTCAATGAAAATACCATTAACATACCTCACAGATCCAGAGAAAACACTCCCAAAAATTCATCTGGAACCAGAAAAGACCTAGAATAGCGAAAGCAATTTGGAGCAATAAAGACAATTCAGGGGACATCACAATCCCAGAACTAAAATTATACTACAAAACTACTGTGAAAAAATGAACATGATATTGAAAAAAGAATAAAAACAGGCTTGAGGATCAGTGGAACAGAATAAAAGATGCAGATGCATCTCCAAACACTCAATCACTTTATCTCTGACAAGGAGCCAAACATAGTCACTGGAAGAAAGACTTTTTAAAAAATGGTACTGGAAAAGCTGACTCTTCACATGTCAAAGACTAAAACTAGAACCATATCTATCACAATGCACTAAACTAAAGTCAAACTGGATCAAAATATTAAAACAGAAACACTAAATATACTTGAAGAGAAAATAGGTAAAAGTCTTGAAGACACAGGGATAGGAAGAGAGTTCATAAACAAAAAATCAAACTCCATGGCAAACACTTAAAAGACTCAACAACTAGGATCTCATCTTATTAAAAAGTTTCTGCACATCAAAAGAAATCACCAAAAGAATAAACACAACCCATAGAGTGGGAAAATATTCTAGCCATCTGTTCCTCAAAAACTGGATTTATAAGTAGAACATACAAAGAATTGAAAAATATCAAGCCCCCAAAATCAAAGACCAATCCAAAAATAGGTATCTGTGTTGAATACATGCCTCTCAAAGTAAGAAATACAAATGGAAAATAAATATATGAAAAAATGTTCAACGTCATTGGTTATTCAAGAAATGCAAAGTAAAGCAACACTGAGATTCCATCTCACTACAGAAAGAATGGCTATCATCAAAAAAATCAACGAATAATAAATGCCGTCAGGGCTGTGGGGAAAAAGGAGTACTTCTCCTCTGTTAGTGGAAGTGTAGACTGGTTCAACCACTGTGGAAATCAGTGTGGAGATTCCTCAAAAACAAGAATTAGAGGTCCCATTTGACCTAGGTATTCCCCTTCTGGGTATTTTCCGAGAGGAATTAAAAACATCATACCACAGTGATATACATGCACCCATGTTTATTGCGGCACAATTTGTAATAGCCAAATCTTGGAAATAAGCCCATCAACTGAAGAATGGATAAAAATGATGTGGTTTTTTAATATATATATAATGGAGTATAACTCAGTCATAAAGAAGGATAAACAGGAGACTTTTATAGGTAAATGCATACAAACCAAGAATACAGTCATAAGTGAAATTACTCAGACCCCTACATGTAAAAATCATGTTTTCTCATTAGTGTGAGAAACTGAACAAATAAATAGGTTCCAAAATGTCCAGTAGATATTGTAAATTGGGAAGAAACTGCTCAAAAGAAAAGACAAACTCTGAGAGGGTAAAAGGGAATGGAAGAAAGGGAAAAAGAAAAAAAATATGTATATAGATGTACACAAGATAGCTAAAATAATTATATGACTACCTTCTATGTTTCTTGAAAAGAATGCTTTGTGCTAATACTGTTTAGACAAGATATCACGCCTGTATCTTGTACTCTGAATAACTACTATGGAGACAACAATACACAATATATCAACTATTGTAACTGTCCTACTAACCTGTTTTGAAACTCAGTTTCATTGTTTGTCTTTTATTTCTCTTAAAAAAAGAGATAAGCTTGAGTCATTTGTAGGATAATGGTTGCAGCTTGAGACCATAATGGTAAGTGAAACAAATCAGACACACAAGCTCAACTATTCCATGGTTTCTCTCATATGAGAAATTCAAAACATAAATAAAGTGCAAAATAAAAGGATAATAAAAAACAGAGAAACCTTTTGCAAAAGGTAAAAGCACCAAGAGATGAAGGGCACATTAGGAAGAGAATAGCAAAGCAAGGAAAAAAGAAATTAAGAGGTGTTACATGATGCACCAACTCCTCACAAGGAATCCAATTGTTATGTACTCCAAACCTGTACTAACAAAGCAAATTTGAAAAAAAAAATACTGAACCATTTTAAAAATCAGTAGAGTAGTCAGTCTAGGAATTAAAAATTCTACGACTGGCTTGTTTACTTATATGGCATAAAACACGTTAAGCAATGCAAAACTCTTAATGTAAGTTCGTTTCATACCTCTTTCCCATTATTCTCATATATAAATTCAAAAATTTATCTTAGCTAATCTGTAGAAAAATGAAAACAATTTAAGAAAAAGGTTTAATAGTACTGTTTTGAGCAAAGGGCTGCGAATCAGGTAAATAAATCTAAATAATTATAAATACATACAATTTATACCATGTTTAAAATTCTTAATAAAGATCATAATATAAATACTACTAATTAATTGTATTAAATCAACTTTGTAAAAATATGCAGAGATAGTTGAGGAAAAACTTGAAACTTGCCAATTATTACGCATAAATAAACAGAAGATCTCGGTAGATAGTTGGAGTTCATGTATCAGAGCGCGCCCGAGAGCGCCCACGCAATGCCTGGGGAGGAGAGGCAGAGTGTGAGGAGAGGACAGGAAAGAGACGGGGCGGACAGGCAGGAGCGGGTGACGTGCTGGCAGTTGAGAGAAGGGGGAGTTTTAAAATAGAAGAGTTTGACAGTGGTTAAAAGGTGAAAGATCGAATAAGAACACAGACTGAAAACTGTGTACTTGTGAGATGTCATCTTACCTTAGCGCAGCAGAAGCAGATAGTACCTGTATT